>JAZHYW010046750.1:0-190491 GCA_037355805.1 Ixodes ricinus
TGGAAGCTATTGGCGACCAAGTCGTTCTTTTGAACTCGGAAGCATCCATCATATTTCTTTCCATTTTTGTTTTCACAGCCCTACGAATGTGTGACTTTAATGCCCGACTTCCCTTCGAGGGACGGACAAGAATGACCGACACAGATCATAGGGTTATTACAATAAATGTTAGAGGCTCAGCTGGCGCTAGTGTATACTGTCACGAATGACCATTGATGAGACGACGAAGACTGGAAGCAAACTAAACATTTAATTAGGCGAGCTTGTGCCCAAAAACAAAATCAAAGAAGGCTATGCGTCGCGGGCGTCGATGGCGGCGAAACAGCAAGATCGAACGCTGGGGTGAGACTGAACCCGGCTCGCCACGTGGAGCCCCTTTTGTACACCCGTGGGCTTCTGGAACAATCGGCGAAGATGATTCCGGCCTCGCAGAACATTATCACCTCGAACAGACGACAAGGTTGTCGAACTTACGAGAACTCTACATTAAAAGAATAAAAATAGCATTTAGCTCCCTGGAATTGATCCGGGTAAATCCGCGCGACACCCGAGCGCGGTAACCACTGGGCCACGTGCGCGCTCGCTTCTTTTCCGCTTTATACAGAGATGTCGCAAAAAAAAAAAAAATACACAATTTTTTTCGCCGCAAAAGTGAACTAGGCATCGCCGAACGCTCCTTCTCCGCCCAAAGGTATAGCTGGGTCACAACCAGATGCCAAAGCTTCAGCCCGATCCGATACCTAATTCGAAAGTTATGCTGATATTCTAAAAATTTCAATGGGAAAATGGAGCCAAGTTTCGCTCGTTTTCGGTTTTTGGTGCCATAGAGCCCCATGTATTCGAAAACTCCGTCGGCCGCTAATTTTCCCATTAAAATTTTAGAAAATCATTTATAACTTTTTGATTAAGTAATCGGATAGGGCTGAAAACTTTGGCATCTGCTTGTGACCTCTGGATTCTACCTTTGGGCGGAGAATGAAGCGTTCTGGCGATGCCTAGTTTATTTTTGCGGTAAAAAAGAACGTGTCCATTTTTCTGTAACACCCTGTATATCTTTATTCTTGTACGCGTTCCCTGGGTCGACGTGCGTGGCATTACTCCCGCATTTACAAAAAGCATTGTCTCGATGCACGAAAGCAAAATAGAGCAAATTAGGCAAAATATTGGGAAACTGCGGACACAGTCCTATCGAGCGGCGTAGGGAACGCAGTTCGCAGTCTTATCGAGCGTAGTACGGTGCGGGTGAGGCGCACGACGTGGATGGACTTTCGGTCGTGGGAGGAGGCGTGATGAAGTCCGTGTTCCGTCAGGCATCACCTCTTAGTTCAGATCCCCGAGTCGACGAAGCACTATATAGAGTTTGATGTAGAACTTCCGGAGTTTCTCGCTTAGACCGCGTCGTCGTATCGGGGTCCAGACCAACACATGGTCTCCGGGCTTGAAGCGATCGTCGATCCGACGAAGGTTGTACCGGCTGGCGTCGACACGTTGTTGATCTTGAATCCGGAGTCGGGCGAGCTGGCAAACTTCGTCAGCTCGTTGAGCCACCGCCTGGGCGTTCTGGCTCCCGTCGTCAGCTGGTTCGTGGGGCAGCATCGCGTAGAGCATGGTGGTTACTTTTCGGACATGCCCCAGCTGAAACGGTGTTACTCCTTTTGTCCCTTGCACCGCCGTGTTGTAAGAAAACGTGACTTAGGGTAACGCCTCGTCCCACGTCTTGTGCTCTACGTCGAGATACATGGAGAGTATGTCGGCGATAGTTTTGTTTAGTCTTTCCGTTAGTCCATTTGTCTGTGGACGGTACGCAGTGGTTCGGTGGTGGTTGGTGCTACTGAGACGAAGGATTTCTCGTGTCAGCTGAGCCATGAACGATGATCCACGGTCTGAGATCAGAACATCGGGTGCGCCGTGCCGGAGGATGATGAACTCGATGAAACACTTGGCGACTTCAAAAGCCGCACCTGTTGGAAGGGCTTTCGTCTCGGTGCACCCTTACGAAAAGTTTTAATGAATTTTATTCTAACATTAATGGAGTCCACTCATCGTATCTTTTCGAGTCTCAGTAGAAATGCGTTTGAGTTTTGTAAAGAATCCGTAAGGAGGTTACGAAAACTATTGGCCATGGCGTTCCTTTAGATGTTTCGACGTGCGACGGCATAACGTTTCTAATATATTTTACATGAATATAATTTAAAAGTTTATTGACACCGTTAAGATCTGTGTTCAAAAACAATTGTCTTTTCTTTTGTAACGAGTCCGCAAGGAGTTTACGAAAACTATTGGCCACTGCATTTCAATTAAAGTTTTGTCGTGCCGCATCCAAAGAATTTCTAATATAATTCAAAGGAATTTCATTTGAAAGCCTAGATACACTGCTTTGAGTCTCTGTTGAAGATCAAATGTTTTTTGTACCGCGTTGCAATTGAGGTTTCGACGTGCCATCTGATTAAGCATATTCCGACGAGTCTGAATACACCTAATGAGATGGAAGGTCGAAACCTCATTGCAACGCGTTAGAAAAAAACATTTGATTCTCAACAGATACTCAAAGCAGTGTATCTAGACTATCAAATGAAATTCCTTTGAAATTATATTCCTAACACGGGTTCCTAGATAAAGAGCTCTAAGAGGGAAGACGGCAATAGGTTGCGTGACATGTGGTCCGGATGTAATTGCTGTTTTGAGGGAAGGGGAAAGTGAGTGCAAGTATCAATTATATGTATGCCTATATACGCATGCAGGGTTCAGAAAATGCCTGCATAAACCTTGGGAAGGAGTAATGACTAGTCTATTAAAAATGCGAAATTCGAGTATATGGTACACTGCCTTCGTGACCATGGGGGACCGTGTACTGCCTTCGTGTCCACGGGAGCAATGGTAACCAATAAAAAAAGATGCACAGTTACACATTGATTTGCTTATCTAAAATTCAATGTCAGAGCAAGTTATCCTGTTTACAGCGCTGAATCGGTGTTAGAAACCGGGACATCGGTACTTTGTATGAAAGGAGGCAACTCAGAACGCACGATACAAGCCATGGAAGTAGCGGTGACTAGCTGCCCTAACAGGGCTGAGTTAGCGCTTCAATGTATGTGTGAACCAGCCTTTAATGCGGAGAGTCATACATTTAAAATTCTTACATTTGGGATCACCCAGGCACTTAATTTACACACTACCTTGATAGTTTAATGAGTTACATTGATAACATTGTCAGGGGCACCAAGGAGCAAAAGTATATTTTGCCCCGAGTCTGTGAGAATCATTCCATCACTGTTTTTGCCGCCGCGTTGCAGTCTTCTATGTTAGCTGTGGTGAACCATGGTTAAAAGCAGCGCCGTAGGACGTTAGGCCAGATAGAAAGTAACTAAACACGTTGCGCGCTACTCGCAACTAAAAGTAACGCGTTACCGACCTACGTTACCTCAAGATAGATGGAACGCGTTACCGTATACCGTATACTGATATATAGTATACACGTATACTGTATGCGTATACTGTATGTATCACGATACTATATACATTTGCTGTAATGGGAACGTTTGAAGATTGCGCAAGCGCCATAGCCGTAAGTAATATTGCGATGCGAAGAGAAGGTGATTACCCTGTCTTTTTTGGGGCATTCACCCGAATAGTTACAGGGAAAGCGCGGAAGGATATATGAGAGCTGGTCGATAACATGTGGGCCAGGAGCTTAGCAGATTGGACACGGCCTCGCCTCAGGGGGGCAGACGCCTTAAGACCAGCCGAGACCGACACTCCGGCCACATGGTATTCGGCGGCACGTCGAAGTTCCGACCAGCTCTGCTGTGATTACTATTAGTTCGCATCCGCTTACCTGGGTAGCACGACTACCGCTGTTGTACTTCAGGCACCGCGCTGAGTTCCGAGAGTTGCGGCAGTGACGTGGCACGTCTACCTCAGCTGGTACAACAGGTCGAACGGGGCCCGTACGCTCAAGATAGGCTGGGCAACGGCTGCGCCCGATAGTGGACAGGCTGCAGCGGCATATTTAATGGGACTGAATGGAGTTTAACGAGTGCAGCCGCAGTAATGTGTGAACGACAGAGGGGAGAAGGTGACTATTGAATTTCTTGCATTAAAGTTTTAGGAAGTAAAGGGACGTAAGGGAATTTCGTTAGACGCTGCGCGAAGTAAGTAGACGGGAGCGGGGATTGAACCCGCTACTTCTTCGGCTGGGTGGCGAGTAGGTTGCCGGGTTACCAAAAGAAGTCACGCGCTACCGGTAACGCCGTTACTTGTAACGCGTTACCGCTCTACACTGGTTAAAAGCGCCAAATGACGTACGCAAGATAGAAGACAAACACGGGCGCTACTCACAACTGTATTGAAAAAGAAGATGGAAGTACATATATATATATATATATATATATATATATATATATATATATATATATATATATATGATAAACTTATCGTCACCCAGGCTACACATGCGCGAGATACAAGAGCATAAACCCGTTTACATTTATTTATCGAAAAAACGAATCTCAGCATTATACAATGCTATTGACGTGTCGCTGACGCGCTGTGGTCCCCTCTTCTTGATAAAATATGCCTCTTGCAGTTCGCGTGCTCTTTGAATTCTGCTTCTACCGAGAATCTTGGTATCGCCGAAGCGTGACTCGCATTGGCAGGCCCTACAGTGCGCGGGAAAATGTGCCCCGTCATTTGTCTTTAAATTTTGTGCGTGCTCTTTTAAACGTTCATTCGTGCATCTTCCCCTTTGTCACCGTGAACTGTTCGAGGCAGTTAGGGCGTGCATCGATAAGAATGGTGTTATCCCTTCCAGAACGCAGCAAAAGCGACGGTTAACAATTTTTTAATCTTGCTTGAAGCGTATTTTAACAGCAGGTTTATTGCTTTAAACGATCAACTTTATTTGCAGAAAAAGGGTATCTGTATCGGATCATGTGCTTGTGTATCGACACCCAGTACTTTGTAATATATTTTTAGCAACACTTGATCAGACGCTTGAGCAGGTACTCAATGATTTTCATGTTTTTAATGTTTTTAGATACGTAGACGACTTTTTGATTGTTTTTAGAAAACAAACTTCTTAGCTGTACCAACATGGGGCGGTCTCAGTCTTAGATGCTATTAGACGACATGGTAAAGGCCTACTTTTTACACATCAACTCCCTAACGAGGATCACCTACAGTTTTTAGACCTGAGCTTGAAGTTGCAGGAGGGACACGTGTGTTGGATGTATTCCCCACGATCCCAAAAAGCGCTCCTGCCTTATGACTCTGCGCATTCTAAAGTGGTAAAGAGAGGAATTGCAACGCTCTGCCTAGAGTCAGTTATCAAGAAGTCCTGTGCTCAACGCATGCAGGCCAGCTTCCACAACCAATTGACTAGACTATTGTCAGCGGGCTTCCCTCAAACTTTCTTGACGAGTGTGGCAGAGGCCACCCTACAGAAAGTAAAAGGTCACACAACCAGGAAAGTGACGCAGTCGGCCCTGAGGAATATGAGGCCAGAGGTTGTACCATATATGTACACAAAATGGCGCACAACTTCAAGAAGCTTGCGAACAGGTACGGAGTACTCTCGTGTTTTCAGCGCCAAAGAAACTCGGCCAACTTTGCCCTCGAATTGCTAAAGAAAGCAGGAACGAGCGAGGATATGGCACGAAGCACGCCAGGGCCGTACATCGAATGCGTCACAGGGGTCATGTATGAAGTACCCTAACGTGTGGAAAATCTTACGTTGGACAAACGGGAACATGCACGAATGACCGTTTAAGAGAGCACGCACAAAATTTAAAGACAAATGACGGGGCACATTTGCCCGCGCACTGTAGGGCCTGCCAATGCGAGCCACGCTTCGGTGATACCAAGATTCTAGGTAGAAGTAATTCAAAGAGCACGCGAACTGCAAGAGGCATATTTTATCAAGAAGAGGGTTCCGCAATGCGTCAGCGACACGTCAATAGCATTGTATAATGCTGAGATTCGTTTTTCAATAAATATATGTAAACGGATTTATGCTGCTGTATCTCGCGCGTGTGGAGCCTGGGTGACGATAAGTGTATCAGATATATATATATGTACTTCCATCTTCTTTTCCAATACAGTTGCGAGTAGCGCCCGTGTTTGTCTTCTATCTTGTGTACGTCTTTTTAGCACTTTTAACCATGGTTCAATACAGTCAACACCATCTAGCCCAACAACAAGCTCTTCTATGTTAGCTTTTTAACAAGGCCTGCGAAAGATAAGCAACCGGATGTTGTCGCTTATGAAGTTTACCAAATTTTAACATAGAGAAGCTATGACTGATAAGTATCTCGAATATTTAGTGTGTCAATTAGGGCCAATTGGTTCATGGTCTTAGACAAGCGCCGCAAAAAACAATGGGACATTAAGTGGACGTAAACGCTGGTGCAAGTGGTTACGTCCACTTTTTGTTGCTGTGTTGTTTTCTTTTGCCGTTGTCTACCATCTCGAAGAAGTATTTTTCACCCCAACGGACAGGAAAAAAATGGTAATAGAGTTATATATGAATCATAAAGTCATGCTCCGAATGGGTGTCAACTGCAGCTTTCGTAATCGATGCTATATAGCAAGTTTTAATTATTGGGAGGATTGCGACATCAGAGGCCAAATTCAAAAAGCAAACTTGCGATAAAAAATTTTTTATGACAAAACCTGAGAAGAAATCCGTATTAACGAAACATGATTAACGCAACTTGTGCGTGGCACAACGGAAACTTACGACATCATCCAAGGTGTCTTACAAACTTCTTAGGGCAAACATGGCCGCGCTTCACTTGGCTACTTTACCGCGACCAGCAATGCAGTTAGAAGCGTGGGCAAGAGGCGCAGTGTTTTGCGCAGTGTTCGCATGCATCCTTATTTGAAGCAGCACAAGGAGCGAAATGACAACGCTAAACTACACGCGAAGGATTCAGCCGACGAGTGTGCCGAGCTCTCGATTCCGCCGGTTAGAGCTAATGAGGCGCAGGGCTGCGAGCAACGGCGAGAGGCATCAATGAATCAACTAAAAAGGTACCCGCCCAAATCTTCAGTGAAACCGGATGTATCCTTCCCGAAGGAATAGCGCGAACCTGATTTGGTGATTACTAGTACCCCCTTTGTAGGTTCAGTTGTGATTTTCAAAGTGTTTGGCAGCTGTGCGACTCTACAACACAAAGGTGCACATTCCTGACCGTTAACTGAAGAGCGTGTTGGTAACAATGACTGGCGGAAAGTCCGACGCCGTTAACCGAGTGGTACCAAATGCCAACAGAGGAATAAAAGAAAGAACAAATGTGCTTCCGCGGCTGGGATTCGAGCCCGGTGCTGCTGCGTGAGAGCCGGACTGTGCTACCTCGGCCGCTTCGGAATGCGGCATTACTCTCCCCTTAAAAAGACGCTAATACGTCCCATTACGACAAATGAGGAACACGGCGTCTGCGTTCATGTGCCCGAAAGGTGGTCATAAAAATATGTCCTTGGTTCAATGACTTCACACGTCACGTGACGACATGACGTCCAGTGATGTGTGACGTCATGTGATGTAACATAAAATAATTGCAGGGGCACTTAGGTATCTCTACGTGGATTCAATGCGAAAGCATTAAATCTACGTAGGGATCATTTTTTAACAATAGAGGAAACAAAAGGAAGTGTCTTTAGGAATGGCAATGCTTTCGCATTCCATCCACGTAGGGATACCTAAGTGCCCCTGTAATTTTTTGTGTGGAGTGGCGCCCAAATAAACGCCGTACGGTGCGGTATATTTACGATAAAGTTGGAGCTAGTCGTGAGGCTTGATGTTTTGCACCAACAATACCGTAGAGTTTTTCCTCGGTTTCGACGAGGTGCCATCAGCACTTCGAACTTGCTATGACTTTCCACACATGCGACCGTTTTATGTTGCAAGCCCATGGTGACCTGCCGCTCACTTTTGGCAAAAGAACAGTGAGAATATCAGATGTGAAAAAAGCCACAACAAGCATTAAAAGAAATCAAGGTGGGGCCCTATTGAAAATTCCATCAAGGTACGTAATTTGGGACACTGACTGCCAGTCAGCAGCCCTGGTGGAACGTGCCCCGATGGTCCATCAGATGACGTCTGACTCCTACTGCCAAGGGAATTTTATCAACAAGGCAGCATTTATATAAAAGCTCCCATTCCGAGGTGGCCATCTTGGATGGCTATGAAACGGTTCACAAGCCGAGACGCCATCGGCTGTGTCTACAGTGCCGTCCGACGGCACTCCACTCCGCGCCTACAAGTGCCGTCCGAAAGAGAGTCGGACGGCGCGTGTATCACTGGGGAACTCGTTAACCCTCCCCCCCCCTTCGCCTGCGTTCACACCGCTTCGCGGCGACAGTATGTGGCTGCTAATTACAAAACTATTGACCCAATTGGCCCCGTCGTACACGCCGCTTCGCGGCGTCCAGCCGGCAAACCAAGCCCCGCTGTTCCCCATGCACCCCCGGAAACGAAGTCCCATACCATTTTGGGCAGTTTGATAATTTAGACCCATGTTACGGATAAAAAAATGAAAGCCGTTTACAACTCCCTGTAACGCCGGACTAGAGCGCAGCTCTTGAGGAGGAGGAGGGAAGGGTACTGAGGGTAGGGTAAACTCCTCCTCCCTCCTCCTCAACTCCTCATCCTACCAAATACTCCTCCTCCCTCCTCCCATCCTCCTCCTCCCTCCTCCCCTTCCTCCTCCCATTCCTTTTCCCCCTCGTCCTCCCCCTCCTCCTTTATCCTCCCCTCCTCCACCTCCCCCTCTTCCTCGTCCATCTCCTGCGCTCCTCCTTCACTCTCCCCTTCCCCTCCCCTTCCTCCTCCCCTTCCTCCTCCTCTCTCCCCTCCTCCTCCCTCCCCCTCATCCTTCCTCCTCCCCCTCCTCCCCCTCCTTCCTCCTCAGCTTCCTCCTCCTCCCTCCCACTCCTCCTCCTTCCTCCTCCCCTCCTCCTCTCCTTCCTCCCCTCCTCCTCCCTCCTCCTTTCCGCGCGGTGCATTATGGGATATTTCCCATGATGCACCACGCTGTTGCGCCGACGCGCTGACGGCGACGCCGACGCCGACGCCGACGCCGACGGCGACGCCGACGGCGACGCCGCTCAAGCTGGAAACGGGCGCCTAAGAGCTGCGCTCTAAAATGAAAGCCGTTTACAACTCCCTGTAACGCCGGATTGGAGCGCAGCTCTTGAGGAGGAGGACGGAAGGGTACTGAGGGAGGGTATACCCCTGCTCCCTCCTCCTCCCTCGTTATCCTGCCTGCTACTCCTCCTCCCCTTATCCTCCCCCTCCACCCCTCCTTCTCCTTCACCTCCTCCTCATCCTTCAACCTCATCCCCTTGCCTCCTCCTCCTCTCACCTCCCCCTCCTCCTCCACCCCTGCTCATCCTCCCTGCTCCCCTCCTTTCTCCACCTCCCCTCACGGGGGTCACGTGATCTCGGGGAGGGAGAGTCACGTGACCTGGGGAGTCACGTGACCTTGGGGGCCACGTGACCCCCTGAGTCACGTGACCCCCTAGACCACGTGACCACCTAGGTCACGTGACCCCCTAGGTCACGTGGCCCCAGGTCACGTGACCCCCTAGGCCACGTGGCCCCCTGGACCACGTGGCCCCAGGCCACGTGGCCCCCGGTCACGTGACCCCCTAGGCCCCAGGTCACGTGACCGGGGACCCTAGACCCCCTAGGCCCTAGACCACGTGGCCCCGGGTCACGTGACCCCCTAGGCCACGTGGCCCCCGGGGTCACGTGACCTGGGGCCACGTGGTCTAGGGGGCCACGTGGCCTAGGGGGTCACGTGACCTGGGGCCACGTGACCTAGGGGGTCACGTGACCTGGGGTCACGTGACCTTGCGGTTACGCCGACGCCGACGGCGACGCCGACGGCGACGCCGACGCCAACGGCGACGCCGCTCAGGCCGGAAACGGGCGCCTAAGAGCTGCGCTCTAAAAAACAGGACGCGGGATGGCCAAAAAACATGATTTTCGTGTAAGGCTCGTCAAATTATGAGGCGCTGGAGAAATGCAGCCTTCTGCGTTAAGTCCTTAACTCCGCCGGTGCTCCGCCGGCGGAGTTAAGTTAACCTTAACTCCGCCGGCGGTTAACTCGAGCACCGGTGGAGGCGGTTGATCTGACATACCGCGTTCGGCTTTGGCTAGCAGACGGCGTTCGTAAAATGGCGTCAGCTGTTGCTGGCTTCACGCGGCGGTACCGTGCGTGCTTCCAGTCATTCGGCGTTCGTTGCCATGGTGACGGCGAAGAACGCAGACGAACTTTATCTTGCGGAAGAACGCCGCGGCGCAGCTATTCCAGGTGCGTTCTGCAGGCACTTCCCGCATGCTTTTCAATGAGCGGAAGGCGAACAAAAAGAGTTCGAAATAAGGACTTAACGCAGAAGGCTGCATTTCTCCAGCGCCTCATAATTTGACGAGCCTTACATGAAAATGATGTCTTTTTGGCCATCCCGCGTCCTGTTTTTTTTATCCGTAACATGGGTCTAAAGTATCAAACTGCCCCATTTTGTTCAGCGAAATTTTGTCGACAACATTTGGTTTTCCCAATATTAATCATAAAAAAGAAATGTAAATATCACCAAATGCGTTGACAAAACAAATCGCTCAAAAGATTCAAAAAAAAAGCAAGCCCGCACGGGGGACTGAACCCGGACCGCTTCCTCATGAGGAAGACGTCTTACCACTAAGCTACACTGCAGCTTCAAAAAAGCACGTTTTGGACCTCGTTTTATACGAAACTTTCGGACGGCACTTGAACGCGTGAGTAGTGTACCGTCGGACGGCACTTGAACGCTCTGCAAGAGTGCCGTCGGACGGTACTCTAGACACTGGGGTGTGTTAACGAGCTCCCCAGTGATACACGCGCCGTCTGACTCTCTTTCGGACGGCACTTGTAGGCGCGAGTGGAGTGCGTCGGACGGCACTGTAGACACAGGCCTCTAAAGAATGCTTCGGCTCCATGTGCAGTTAAGCCTTCAGCATGTTATGCAAAGCACTCGTACATCAATCGCCGTACTTCAGTTCTACTCACCTGCCATGTAGAGTACTTTCGCGTCGTAGAACCCTCCTTTTGTTCGCGCGTCTCCGGCCCAGTAGATCTGGTACACCTTGTCGTCTTCAACTACACCGCTAAAGTTCCTTACATAGTCGGAACTAACGACAGACTGGGTCTTGTCGAGGAGAAATTCTACTAAAACATAAGACATTGTAGAGCCCGGGCAGGATCGACAGGTTGGAGCAAGGGGGCAAACAAAACGAGTCGAGAGCGATATCGTTCATGGAAGCTCGGCGAAGCCTCTATGGTCGAAGTGAATGTATAGAAAGTGGCATGTTCGGCGTTTCGGCGGGCTTCTGATCAGGGTTGTCGGGTGCCCTGCTCGTCATATCTCTAAAATCAGCGGTTTCATGAGGCTGACGTCCCGAAATCGTTTTCTCGTGCATAGAATATTTTTCGTATTCATAGATTTGACGAAATAGGGGTATTCGAACGAACTTTACGTCCTTTGACCGTACTTCTGTATGCCCGTCAAAGCTTTTTGACGTACTGTCAGAGGCAATCGATGTACAATCAGAATCGCCACCAAGAAATCTTGATGGCATTTCGCGGCGGCCTACTGCCACCAGGAAACCATCAGAAAGCCGACAAGCGGAGTCTGACTGGAGTTTGACTGTCGGTCAGAGTAACTTGCTGGCCAATCCGACATGCTTGACGTACATTCAGGCAGAGTCAGCGGTCCACTAGAAAACATTGACTGCCAAACAGGGTTACATTGATGGATTTTTCATTCGGGGTGTCATAGCATTAGCTACCCAACGTGGCGAGACTGGCACAGTATTTCTGTTATTCGCCGTTTATAAAACGGGAGTCGACTTTTCCGGTCTGATTTTGAAAACAAAGTTTGATCCGTTTAAGTTGTAGCAAGAGGTCCTTGTTTTGTTTTTATTCGTGGGGTCATTTTTTTAGTTCAAATTATATGACGCCGAGGCCTTCTCATAAAAATCCATGGGTGCCCGCTAGGCCTCTTCAAAACGATTGAATTAACCGAGGTTGCACTATACCCTGTTGCAACTCTAGAACAGCAGAAGCCCCTCCTACAAATCCCTTCACTCTTTCCAATAAGCATACACTAAAGAGGAGGAGAGCTGAGAGGACACCGCCAATCAGGGCGAGCAGAGGGCATTGTGTGAGGGGTTTCTGTTATTCTATAGTTGGAATGAGCTATAACAAAAGTTTACAGTACCATAAAAACAAAAAAACCGAAGCGTCAAGAGAAATTCACAGGATTTAAGTGTAGCAGGAAAATAATAGAAACAACTGCAGCTGCAATATTTACCCTTCAAATTTCTTTCGACAGCAGAGCAGAGACGACAGGATGGTCGTCAGCGCCAGGAGGGCCTCCCTTTTGCACATGTAGTTTGAAACAAACTACCAACAAAAACGAAATGCATGAAGAATCCGCACGTGCTGTTATTTCGCTTCATCGGCCACTCGAGAGAAAGCAAGCATGCACATCGTTGTCTAACCATGTCAAGTGCGAGCCCAAAACTTCCTGCCACCAGCATTAGGGTATTGCTAGCTTGCGCTATAAAAACATAATTGCACACTACCCAGCTGGCACGCTGAAAGTTTAAACGTTAAATAAACTAGGTCATAAAACTTCAATGGAAGATCTACACCTTGTGGATGCTAAGCAAACGTATGTTCAGTCCAAAGCTTGTCGCACTGCAAGGCTGCTTTACCTCAGCCAGTTTGGAACATCTTTTGCACAAGTGATTGCGTCTCCCCAATACAAATTCAGCAGCACAGAGGAAACAAACATACAATACACTGGTTCCATCCCCCAGTTACTCAGAGTAAGGTTTGTTGTATCCACAATCCTGTCATGGTTCCTTAGTTTGTAGATGGGCCCTGCAGCACATTTGCAGATATTATTTGTTTGAAAGTTTAAATGCGCTTTAAACTTTTAGATAAAAGTCAGTATAAATACTATACACCTGTTATTAGAGCAAGTAAACTAGAGCACCCAATCATAAAATGACACCTTTGTTAGGAACTGGGATGAACACAGTGAAAGCAAAGAGCACGTACCAAGGTCTGCTTGGAGCCTCACAGAATCCAGCGCCTCCTTGGCCGGTGAGTCTTTAAGAGCATTTGATTTCTTTCCGCTGAGGCTTCTGCCTTTTAGCTCTTTAGTGGAGAAGACGACCTTTAGCAGGTTCCTTGTATATTTCGCGGCCGACATGTTTGCTGCAGAGAGGCCGGCAAGTATGTTCTGGTCGACGAAGACGCAGTCCCCGATGGCAACCAAAAACCAGAAACAGCATAATTAACACTTGCAAAGTCAGAACTGTCAATCAGTGCCGACAAAGCTAAACAGGACCCCAAGCTTCATTGCACTCGCAAAAAGAAAGGAAACCCTTCCTTTTTGCGAAGACTAGCTCCCGAAGCCGCTCTTCCCAGTAAGTGTGCCCTTTGTGAGTAGGCCTTTAAGACCATGATCTACCACTAACTTCCCATGGGGGATACAAGCAGATCGGTAAATTGTATTTTTTTATCACAAAGTAAAGAGTGCATTTTCTATGCGGTGCTGATCTACAGCACCGCATACTCGTTTTTCATACGTTGTTTGTACGTGCTGTTTCTTCACTTTGAGTTATGAAATTATGACTGAACTTTCAACCAAAATAAAGAAGAAAGCAATAAGAATAAACACAACACTCGAGATCAAAATAATAACGCTTTGGACCCCTCAGCTAAAAACAATATGGCTTTCCCCAGATCAATACAGTAAAACTCCTAATTTGCGAAGCCTCAACTTTTCGCATATTGGGCAGAGTACAAATTTTCAGTCAGCGAATTGAGCGACCTCCGAACGCCACAATTGGAGGCTGTAATTTTGCCCTTCAGTTCATAAAACGTCAAGGAAAATGAAAAACGAAAAATGGTCGCCCTATTGAAAAAAATTATTTGGCGACCATATGAAAGTAAACGGGTTCATACCGTTAACAGTTTAGCCATACCGGTCACCAGTTTGTCAAAGGGGTCACCCGTATGGCTCAAAGGGGTCCCCCGTATGAGCCATAACGGTCACCTATTTGGGCAAACAGGTCACTTCTTTGGCAAACGGGTCAGTTGTCTGGGCAAATGGGTCACTTGTTTGGGCAAAGTTGTCGCACGTTTGCTCAAACCGGTGACCATGTTGCACAGACGGGTGACTGGTGACTGGCAAGCGGCACCGGTTTAATCAACCGGCTCTCCGGAGCCGTTTAATACTGAACGTACAGATCAGGGGCATGGGCACGCCAGTTTCAGCAGTGGCAGCCTGTTTCGGGAAAGCCGGGAGCGCCGGTTCATCGATTTACAATCGTCCGGGTAATGCAAGTAATTATATTTATATTTTGATTGCGCTGATGTTCGCTTATACTGCAACAACAATAAACTTTTTTTAACGTAAACACGCGACGTTTCCAAGCCGATATTTTTGACAGAACTTTAAAACTTTGGCGTTCTTCGTTGCCTAAATTTACTTATTCAGCTCGAATCTCTCTCGCAGAGGACGCGACCGCGTGAAAGAATATACTTCTAGACTCTGTTTCACCTTAATTCAAGACTCAGCGAAGGTATAGCGCGAACACGTGGCTGCACGAACATCGAAGCATTGCGAGAGCAGGCCCGCTGTTGCAGCAGTCAAATTACGAGCTCGCTTATAGCCTCGTCCCACTAGAACGACAAACACCGAATTTTGTCGGGCGACAAGGTAAAGTTGTGTGTCGCTGATGCCGTCCCACCTCAGCTACAAACGTGACCGACAAACGCCGACAAACGCTCGACGACAGAACAGTTCTTTTTTGTCGTCTGACTCGTACCGCCGCGAACTCGAAGCGGCAGTCCCACCTACAAACACTGTCCGACAAACTATCCTCCTTGCCCTCGCATTCGCGCCCGCTCCCTCGCACGTTTGCCTCGCATCAGCTATCGAAATCGAGCCGATCGAGCATCGAGCGCCTGCATTTGGTATGGCATCGTGTCCGGAAAAGCGAGTCGTTGTGGCCGCTCTCCTTTTATTTGAGGCCCTTTCCTCTAGTGAGGATGATGAGCCGCCAACGAAACGAAGGCTGTGGGTTAAGCCCTACCTGCGCCGACACCGGGAGCAGGGCTGCTATGCCAACTCGATGCGCGAGCTAGCGCTAGAAGACGCCGAGGCCTTCCGCTCTTTGATACGCATGGACACCGGAACGTTTGAAGAACTGTTGAGAAAGGTGAGACCGCTCATCATGAAGCAGGATACGTCATTGCGCGAAGCCATCCCTGCAGGCGAAAGACTGGCGATCACGCTGCGATACCTCGCCACTGGTAAGTCATGTAGCAAGAGCGAACCAAAGAATGTTGTTTACGCACAGAGTTTGCTTTTGAACAACATAGTGTCTAGAGTACCGTCCGACGGCACTCTGCAGAGCGTTCAAGTGCCATACGACGGCACTCCACTCACGCCTTCAAGTGCCGTCCGAAAGTTTCGTTAAAAACGAATTGTCAAAGCAAGTTCTCCGAAGCTGCCGCGTAACTTAGCGGTAGGATATCTGCGTCTCACGCAGCGGATGCGGGTTCGATCCCCGATGTGGGCTTACTTTTTTTTTTAATGTTTTTTTCGAACATTTGTTTTGTCGATTTTACGTATATATAAAAAAATAATCTTAGTCGCATTCAGACAAGCAAATCTAAAAATAAAAAAAGACATCAGATCAACAGGGTTTTTTTTTTAAATTGAAGTTTTGACTCTAAAATCACCCGCAAAAAATCAGGAACTCGACGCATCAAGTGAAAACTTGCCTCGAATACGTATTTTACTGGTCAGATTGATGCATTAAAATTTTAAGCTACAATTGGAAGTACAAACAAATTAGAAAAAAAAATAAACAACAACAATGTCCCATGCTACTAAATGAGCCAGTTTTTTCTTTTTTTTGCACATGGAGTAGAGGTTTAGAATTTTAATGTGTAAATGGGACTAGTAAAATACATATTCGAGGTAACCTACAACTTGATACGTTGAGCCACTCCTTTTTGACTGTCTACAAACAAAGTTACAAGCTAGTATTAATGGCCCGTCAAAAATCAGCAACTGTACGTATCAAGTTTAAACTTACCTCAAATACATATTTTACTAGTCCCATGTATGCGTTAAAATTTCAAGTTTCTACATACAGTACGAAAAAAATAAATTACACCAATTTGGGGCATTTTTTTTTTTTTTGTTAGAGTTAGAGTATGAGTTGAGACTTTAAAATTTTATGCGGGAATCCGGCAAGTATAAGAGATATTCGAGGTAAGTTTCTACCTGATACATCGAGTTCCTGATTTTCGCAAGCAATTTTACAGTCCAAACTTTATTTTGAAACACTCTATATATATGGGGCGTTCGTGAAATAAAATATTGCGGTTTCCGGATGCATCGATTTGATATTCTTTATCGTACTGGCAGTGCTAGTTATCGCTCGTGGTATTCATCCACTGTCGACTGTTGTGGAATAGCGTCTGCATGGGAATTTTGAGTCTTCAATTTCTCAATTTTAATAGGAGCCAAGTCACGATTAAGTATTTTAGCACGTGATTGAGATTTGCGAAAGAAAGCAATTGCAATATTAGGTGAAACACGCTGTACTCTCGTGTATCATGGTGGTATACTTGTTTGTGTGCTGTGCATTTCTGATCTCGTTGCTATCATTCCTTGCTTACAGGGGAAACCTTCGCCTCCATGGGTTTCCAGTTTAGGAGGGGCATAATACCATCTCAAAGATAGTCCGGGACGTTTGCGTCGCCATCTATGAAGTCTTGGCCCCCGACTACATAAAGGTAAATTTTCCTACATGATGTCGTCAGCATAATGAGAGCAATTCTTACATGCTTCACATTAACTCATTAACCCAACCATAATTCAGCCAGCAAGACATTAGAGTTAATGTATCATATACACATACACTGAACTGCTCTTTCATCGATACGGAATAATGCAAATAACAAAATATTACAAATATAAGCTGGCGACGATGCACGGAGCATCACTTCCGAGTGATCCATTACCAAATATTTCTAAACTAGGTGAAATAAACTAGAGATAATGCAAACTTTTCTTCCATCTAGGCTTCGATAATCGAACCCATGGATTTAAAAAAAGTGTGGGTCTGTTCGAACTTCCGAATTTATTAGACTGAGAAATGCCAAAACTGAAACTAGAGTTGCGATGGACAACACTAACACCATTACAGTATTGATGCCAAAGTATTGATCGTTCTGTTACATTGCCGCGTGCATGTGTAGTGGCCGAGTGGGAACCACACTTGGCTGCCATACAGAGGTCCCGGATTCCAATCCCGGAACCGGCAGCAATTTTTTGATTAACTTGTAAAACATGTCCTAGAAAATTCAAGACTGTTGTCTTTTGTTCTAGTACGAATGTTCTAGGGCCAAATGTTCTAGTAGGAATGTTCTAGAAAGCGAAGCGGCAATAAAATGAACCCCACATGGTTGTACAGAATCATTCAATCTCCAGCGCTCGACCTTGCTGTCACGCCGACAATCGAAGCCTGCGACGCACAGTTATTCTCTTTTGTTTTGGGCACAAGTTCACTCCCATTAAACAATTATTTTATTCAGTTTTTCTTGTCACCTGTTATTTGTGACAATATCTGTCCCTGTTACCTTGCGAATTTTGTCACTTTGTATGCACATTGATGGAAAATACAAGTGGAATATGCAAACACATTAGTTCAGAATGTGCTTGTTGACTTTTTGGCTGCCAGATGCCCGTCGTTGGTTTCTGGCACGTAAAAACCCCAAATTTGACTTTGACTTTTTGGCTATGCCATGCAATAAATGTGAATTTAGTGGATTCCACTGACTGGATCCAAGAGGCATATCGGTGCTGTTTGATGAAGCTATGGGCATAATATTTCTATATACTTTTTCACGATAACACTCAAGTGAACTTCACGGTTCTTTTGGTAGAAGAAGTGAAGAGTTATTTCTATGTTTCCTCATACTTGACAGACATAATTCCTTATTCCTTTCAAGGTGCCATCAACACCAGGCGAGTGGGAGCAAGTTGCCCGAGGCTTCGAAGAAATCTGGCAGTTCCCTCACTGCCTGGGTGCCTTAGATGGGAAACATGTCACGATTTGCCCACCTCAGGGTACAGGAGCTATGTACCGAAACTACAAGGGTACCTTCAGCATTGCGTTGATGGCCCTTGTGGACTCTGATCTCGAAGTTCCTGTACGCTGATGTGGGTAGGAATGGTCGTATGAATGACAGTGGTGTATGGGCTGCCACGGATCTACGGGCACGTATTGACCGGGGCATTGCTGAGTTTCCGGAAGCAGCCCAGCTGCCAAACTCATCGAAGACGGCACCTTTCGTCATCGTGGGGGACGAAGGGTTCGGCATGAAGCCATACCTGATGCGGCCGTTTCCAGCGTCGGAGCTGGAAGATGCCGAAAGGATCTTCAACTATCGGTGAGCTCACAATATGCTGTGGTCACTATGCTGCTCTCAGTGCATATTGCCAGTTTACTTGCATTTCCGAGTTGCGAGGATAACAATAGCATACCACGGCTAACAACAAAGTGCCATCCATACATACCATCATGGCTGCCTATGGGAGTGTCTGCCACATTTGTCATCCATGCATTTCATGGGCGTCCTTTTCTGTGTGCTAAACCAAAAAAATGTAAGGCTCCATAAAAACATGGAGTTGAGAGGCCTCCCCAGAGGGCTGGCAGCTTGACAAGATAAAGCAGCTGCGCTGAAAGAGTGTGTTGTGTGGCCAGCGGCATCATCATACGTATTACCGGTACAAGCAGCGTTGCCAGCCCTCCGTAGTCGGAATCAAAAGCGCGCAAATAAACGTCTTTGTCTCTCAGCAATCACTGCGTGCAATTGTGTCCCTACGCGTGGTTCACATGTTGTAATTGTCATTTAGTAAGCCAGAGCAATGTCTTGTCTCTTTTTGCACTGTAAAATTTAAAATGACAGACCTCTGTTAGGTTTGAACCACACTTTACTGAATTCTAGATTGAAACAATTAAGGAATACCTGACAGGCCTACCGCCGCAACATTGCGTTCCGCTAGAGTAGCGAGATCTTTGGGAACAGTTCATGAGACAAACATACGGTCAATTTATCCGTGAATCTGTGGCGGGTGCGACATTTTGAGTGGAAGTGGTCGATTACAGGGCTGCGATCGTTCAAACATGTAGCGCTCACTCTCTTCTCCGTGGTCACGTGCCATTTTCTGTGGTTTAGACGCAACCACCAAAGGTAATCAAGAGTCGTGGGTCATCGAAGGCGCACACTCAATATTAAAAATAAAGAAAAATATGATACTCATTTTTTGTGGCTTCTAAAAAGCTTCAAATATGTTGATTGAAAAAAAAAAGTTGCACAGCCACGTGACTTCCGGCAACACACTTTTCCTCTATATTTCTTCTTCCTCCCCAGTCCAGTTTTGGTTTCAGTTTCAAACAGTTGCATTTTTTACTTTATTAAAAAATATATGTGACGCTGTAGCAAAATATTGATTGGGTAGCTTTTTGACTCCATAATGAATCGCTTAACAAAAATAAAAATAAATTTTGGGGTGTCAGCATCCCTTTAAGTATTCTTTAAAAGTAACATGTCTTCGTCTTTCTTCCGTGTAGTGTAGCGTAGTGTCGGTAGAGATGCAATGACGTGACTTCAATTGCCGTTAAAATAAAAAAGATGCCTAGAACTACTTTTTGTTGTGTACGCCGCTGTTGCTGTTGTGGTAACGAGGCCTCCGCGGCCTTGGAGTGCTGTCACATGCCTTGCTCCGATACCCTTATTGGGTCGCGGGGGCTGCAGCCTCCACAGTTCGCCAAGTTATTGTGAAACGGAGTATAGTGTGCGTTAGCATCTCGAAAATTCGGCCCAAAAGGTATGAGCGTTCGGGTTGAGGATGAACAGGCATTTTCGAGAACAAGAAAGTTGGACGAAATGATAACAGTTACGTCCCGAGCAAGAATAAACACAAATCTTTTAGAAGTCTGTGACCTAGCGTTGCTTGCTCGGCCCTGCACACAGCAATATTGCTGAAAGTCAAATAGCAGAGTGTCATCCAAAGCTTCAGCAGTCATCCTAGCAATCAGTCAACCACTGGCATCTTTTTATGTGTGTGCTTTAGGGTAGTGCAACATCCTAGCTAATTTGCCTTTTTTCCTCATTGATTGAACAAGATTACAATCTATTTTACAGGCTTTCCCGGGGACGCCGAATTGTTGAGAATCGGTTCGGCATCCTCCGGAACAGATTCGAAGTGTATGGGGCGCCTCTTCGTCACAAGCCGGAGAGAGCGGTGAAGGTGGTGAAGGCGACTATTGCCTTACACAACTACCTTCGGACGAAGAATGGCACGAGGGCAAGGTACACGCCACCCGACAGCCTTGATGTTGAAGACGTGCTCACAGGTAAATGCGAAATTAGCTGTTCAACTGGTGTAGATATGTCGCTTTCAATTTTCAATAGTTGCGTAATGTACAACTAGCCACATCTCCAGCGTGTCGCTCACAGTCGAAATGGGTAGTGCTCTAGCGAGGGTCCCCCAATTCTTCTGGTCAGCAGCCATGGCAATGCCACTCATTATTATGGCTTGCAGCTATTTCTGAATGTAAACAGCACTATTCGGTGTACCAATGCAAGACTGCAACACATCGAAGGATCAAATGTTACTGTTTAACCGGTTTCACATCAAAGAAACATACCGTTGTGAAAAGACGTATGCGTCCCTTCGAATTGAAATGACTATGGCCGAGAGAACAACAGTCAGCTCGTGGCTTTTTTCATTGCACAACACTATTTCCCTCCAAAGAGTGTGACGACCTCTTGCACAGCAATAAGTGCAGTATGGAATAAGTTCCTTATGGCGAATTCGGGTGGTCAGTCGTCGGCAACTTATTTTGCCGGAAAACCGGCAATAGTGTTCGCATGGTCAGTTTCCGGCCGGCGCGCACCGTTCGGGTGGTGGTTCTCCGGCAAGCAACGGCAACTTTCCGGCGCTTTTTCCGCCCGAGCTCCAAACAGCCGGGCGAGCAGGCACCAGACTGTATCCAGTGTCGTTACTTCCGAAATGGGAGAGAAGGTCAGTGAGAAAAAATGAACGAAAGAACGAAACTGATCTGAAGTCACTTCAGGAGCCACTGCTCGAGTCAATCCAAGCCGTTGGGACATGGGTGACGGCGGCAATAGCCTCTTGCTAGCGGTGTCGCGCGAACAAGAGGCGAAGTAAACGCCACCGTCTGGCGTTTCGTGTTCGGGTGCTGAGAGGTCACGTGGTGTGCCGCCGGCGCGTTTCTGGTTGCCGGTTCCGCCAGCTTGGTCTCGCCAGCGATTGACCACCCGAATTCGCCATTATTTAGGAATTCTGCAATGCATGGCGTGCAAGAAAAATGCAAACAAAGCAAGATCTGCATAGCCGTATGTGGACGTAGCTGGTCATCCCACATTTTAACTTAACAGCCCATCTAAAGCAACACCATTAAAAGCAAGCTGCTTCTGCCATTCTAGTTCTGCTGTAGCTGGACAATACTTGTCGGCTTGTATGTGAACATTCCTTGCTATATCGGTGTCGTGCCATGCACTCCTTGCTCTCCTTCACGTTTTGTGCAGCCGTCTTTCCCTGGCAGCACTCATGCCTTGCAAATGCTTGGCATCAGATAAACTCTACTCCACAGCCTCATAGCATTCGTGGTTCTTTTGTGAGGGTCTTTGCAACTTGTAGTAAAGACTCGGTTAATCTCTAATACTGTTAGTTGGTGGTGAATGTGTTAAAAAAAGATCAATTTTCATTTCACTTGTTGCAGTCACTGTACGTCAAGGCAGTTGGAGAAAGGGTGTGAACGACAAAGCAGTCTTCCCCCTGGAGCGCATTGGTGGCAGACAACCAGACGACGCCAAGGCTGTTCGTGAGGTCTTCAGAGACTACTTCATGAATGAAGGCCAGGTTTCTTGGCAGTGGAAGCTGCTGCGAGTAACGGTATGTCATGTTTGTATGCAGGAACGAAGTAGTGCCACAAAGTACCATAGCAGCACACCTGCTTGGCTTATGCTTCAGCCTAGCAAGTGTGCTACTGTACTTAGGGTACCTACTAGTTTGTGAAAGCTCACCCAATACCAGCCCAAATTTAAACCGCAGAGTTGCGTAGAAATTCGTTGGTGCTGTTTTTAACTCTTTGGGCCCCATCAGGCAGTTCTGAGAACAATGAACTTCTACTGTACAGAAAGAACCACGAATTATTTATGATCTTTGAAGTGTGTGCTATGTTGGATCCTACATCAAATGAATCTAATAAGCCTCAGGGCTTGGTTTGTCTGGTATGACAACAGGGTGGCTAGTGTAACCGCAGTAAAGTTGATAGCAGCAACACCTACCAAAACTAGAGACATGACACTCCAGCCTATGGAGCAAGTTTAACACTCTAGCTGTGAAAACGCAACATGCACACAGTTGGCCTATGCACCTCAACACAAAATAACAGAACAAAAAACACTATTTGACAAGGGTGAGGAGCCTGACAATGTGGCAGTTTGTTGTCCGGTTTCAGTCTCCGGACTTATTCAGCTAAATCTGCTACACTGTGCCCAGTGTTTGCAGGGACCAAAAGCTTGCACTGAAGAACAGAATGATGATTGGTTCAATCCCCACTCCTGCTTGTTACAATAAGGACGAGCATGGCACGAGCATGCGGTTTTGTTGTCACTCCATGATACATGATAAAGACCCCTCATGTTAGCATCTGTAGCGCAGTGGCTAAATTGCAAGTTTACAGCACAAACCAGTGTCATCATATTTGAAAGGTGGACTCGCCTTATGTTGTGTAAACACTTGACACGTCCAATTTGCCTTGCTTTTGCCTGTGAACAGACCGCCTCTATCTGGAAGGGGAGTTGTCCCTGTGCACGGAGAAAGGTTCTTTGCTGAGCGTGCGCAAAGCTCATTATCTTGCAGTAGAATTTGATATATTAACTTGCTGTGTGCTTTTTCTGTACCGACAGTTTACAGCTTTGCTGTAGACTGCCCGTGTCCTCTCTGTCCCCTCCCTCAGCCCATTTGACTGTTTAGCCCGAGCACATTTGTGCAGCAGTGCAGAACGCACAAGCACTGAAACAGAAAAGTACCTAGTGTAAGCACGGGTGGTCCACCTCAGAGCTTATCACAAATGTGCATGTTCTGCTGAGTACCTTTTTCAGCACCGCACACAACCAGTGAGAAAGTGTGGGGCATTGTGGAACAAAAAAACATATAAAGCTCAAACTGAAACTTAATTTTCTCGCTCCTCAGGTACCACGACCAAACCGGCTGCAATGGAGTTCTCCACCATAATTCTGTGGGCGGCCAGCATGGCGAGCTGCCTGTCCGCACCCCTTGGCATGCTGCGGGCGCAGCACTCCATCCTGAGCCCGAAGCTCGTGCACTCGTCCGGCTGCGGCGGTTCCTTGGCAGCGTTCAAACTGTCAACAGCTGCCTGCAGCAGCACCGCCCTGTTTGGTGGCGCTTCCTCCGTGCGGCGGCAGTTCCTCTTGGAGGTTGGAGGCGCCGGCTGCGCAGCCTCTTGTTCAGTCAGCTCGTAGATCGGCTCGGGGCTATGATCCTGCACATAATTTTTTATCCACTTCTTGTATTATTTGGTGTTTTCTCTTTTATTCTCGTATTCACAAGCTCTAAAGTACACATGCATATTTCAAACCAAAAGCCTGGCATAGAAAGCTTTTAATGAGAACAATTGAGTGTGTGTAACGAATGTATTACAAATCATCAATTACGAAAGCTAAGGTAAACAGAGGTAATTCATTTGGCGAGAAAGGATCCCTGAAATTTGTATGGAGCACAGATGCAATCATTCCATATTCCAATTTGTTGGCTGGAACAGTGATAATGTTGTCTATAAACCGCCTTTTTTGAAACAGGTTTTTTGTCATTGTTTATGTGTGAGCCGTGACCTGTAGATTTGGCACATCTGCTGAAGCCAACACTTGTGTTGCCCATGCAACAATGTGCTAAGGAATTATTAAGGGTAAAGGTGCTCATCTTGTGAGAGTCAATTATTGGGCGATGCCTTGAATGAAGTGGCACAGATATGTGTTCTGAAATGTGTTGCTCCTTCCCGATTAAAAGGCGGTCCCTCCAAAGTGGGCACTTACCACTTCCTCCTGGGATGTCTCGAGTGTCGACTCGCTTTGAGCTTGAGGTGTCCCAGCCGACAAGAATCTCATTTCCTTGTAGTGAGCCCACTTCGGAACAAAGATGTCATCGGCCCCAGCACCAGAGCGGCTCGAATCCTTCACCTTGATTTTTCCCCTCTGGTACTGGGACCGCATGTTTACTCATTTGTTCTTCACTTTTTCCACTGCAATGCAATAAAACAAGATGTACACGCTTTATAGCTTGCCACCTCGTTTTATGCTGTTGAGTGCTTCAATCCATGTTTAAACTACTTGTTAGAACTATCAGAGTGTCAAAATGTAAACAAATGCTACAATTGTGTCACCATATTTCATTCGCTAACATTGTAAATTGTCGACCAAACGACGAATAAATGTGGTTTGGTGTAAATTGGACTCCTGGTCACATTCAGCTATGTGCACTCCGGAGGCGCGCGCACTGGCGAGTCGCAGCGGTGGCGCGATAGCTTTTCGGTCACAAAATTGCGTCATTAAATGCGCGTGAAATTACACTGATTCTTTAGGCAGCTCCACCCGCTATCGCATCGCGATCAAATCGCGAGTGCTGTCAAACTAGCGATTTAATCGCACTGGGATCGCGATGAGACCGCGCATGCGGCTACCTTTTTGCTAGCGATCGCCAGCGCAGTAAACAACTTCCAAGAATCTCGAATACAGTACTTTCGTCCAAGTGTGAAAGAAGGCTGAATGGTGCGTAGATGTTTTAATCCCGAACGTTTTAATCGCTCGTGGCTATTTATCAGAAAACACAACCATGAGTACATACCGTTGCCGTCAAAGCCCAGGGCGATGGCAATATCCCTGAATGCCTTTTCTTTCATTGTCTTTTTGTGATACGACGGATGGGTCACGTCCCATATCAGTGGTCTGTCCTCCACCATTTGGATCAAAGTCGCTTCGAGCGCAGAGTCGAAATCTGGCGTGGCTGAGGCTGGGGCTCCTATCATCAATCCTCGTGGTTAGATCAGTTCACCGGATCGCGCACAAAGAACGCTTGGGATTTATTTTGGTGTCGATGGTCATTAGGGAAGCGACGGAAGTAAACGACGACAATAATTATTCATAGTGGAACCTGAGACTGAGGTATGCAAGGAAAACTTCGAGGACGAGAAAAGAGGACTAGACATTATTAGCCGGAACTGTAGATTAAACACCAACACATAAATAATTACCTCCTCTTTGGCCGTGTTTGTCGGCGCGTAATTCTCCATCTAGCAAAACGGGAAGACTGCGTCGCCCGACTCGGTTTGTCTGTGTATTTTGCCGTGTTTTGTTGCCTACTTCAGTCCCACTAAGAAACAAGTTTCCTTGTCCCCGTGTTCTGCGTCGTGTCCGCCAGCTGGGACGGCGGACTCCGACAAACAGGCTGTCCGTCGGTGTCGTCTGTCGCTCGTTGTCGTGTGTCGCTGTTGTTTGTTGCTGTTCGTCGCTCTAGTGGGGTGCGGCTATTAGGGTGTTTTTTTCGCTCGGGCGCAAGCCGAGCTTCTGGCCGGCGCGCGCCATTTCCAGCGTTCTAGCGTGCTGAAAAAATTCGCCTGCTTTCCGAGGCTGCAAACGCGGCGCGGTCAGCTTTCTCTAGCAAAATCAAAGAGAGGAGGAAACTGCGTGTACAGCGGTAGGTGCACCCTCTCCCCTAACATTGACTGCAATAAAAAAAAACTAACCGCGAGTTTTTTTTTGTTTTGTTTATAGAAGGGTGGGGGTGTCCCGGTGTCCTGCGCATTGACCTCGCCCCTCCTCCTCCCTTGTCACCTCTGTCACGTGACCCGCAGCAGCGCGCGAGCTACACGCTGATAAGCATCGAGATCCAGAAGGGGCGCCAGGCAGCCGCTTTTTTCTTTGTCTGCTTGTTGTCGGTTGCGAGTATCAGTGTTCGAAAAGTCCTATACGTATCTCGGGAACAAGCGATTCTTCAAAGAAGTCGGGAATTCTGGCGGTTTGGTTGGGTTCGGCAGATGACAGCTGGTGCGCCGCATTGTGTTGAAACTTCAAGGAGCCTTCCTTCTCGTTTTTGTGTTTGTGTGATTGTCCTGCTCTGAACGTGTCGACATATATTTTGGATTACATCTTTCAAGTCCGCTACTATTATGGTAAGTGCACTGCAACCTACTTGTTGGCAACGATTGACCGTTCTTCTACGCGTACTCTTCCAGATTATCTATAGAATTATGCAGCGCCTAATCTCGCGGCAGCCGGGAGAATAATTTCCCCAAAGTCTGCCAATATAGTCTGAAATTACCTCGGCTGTATAAAAGCTTAGAGTGTCTCTTCACGTTTCACAGATCGCTTGCACGTTTGTACTTGTCTACGGAATAAGTGTTAATAAACTTCTAGGCGAATTGAAAACGATCTGTTGTGTCTGTTTTCCTGCCCATTTGCAAGCACCTGCGCGAGCACGATTTTTGCCACGTGTTTCCTCCATGTTAGAAATAGGTCTATCAGTTTCGGGACGTCTTAAATAAGTTTAAGATTAACAAACCTTCCAGACGATACCCATTTAGGGCTAGCGAATAATTTGCCTATCCGAATGGCGCGTTCAAATGTGTAGTCACGTGCCTGGTCGAACGTCACCCGTATCAAACGGGTATCGTTTCAAACGGGTACCGTTTCAAACGGGTACCCGTATCCCATAATCACGTTGGATCCAAACGGATCGACAGGTTTGCCACCCATTTGATTCAAACGGGTCGACCAGTTTCTCACCAGTTTGAATTTGAAATGTTTTTTTTTCAGTAGGGCGTAGCATCAGAGCCTCGCGAATTTGAGTTCTACAGTACTTCAAAAATGTAGCTCGAAACTGGTGTGGTTTTTATGTTATTTCCATTTACTACCATCTTTTAGAGCACTAATTTTGCATGCCAGCCATGCACTATGTAGACGACCACCCCTAGTTTATGCATACCAAGAATACCTTAGGGTTGGGCACCGCTGCTTTGCTTGGCCGTTGGTGGAATTCTGCAAAGGTTCGAAACCATTTTTCGAGCTTTTTGACCATCGGGGGAAGGGGGAGGGGGGGTTGGAGCCGGATTTATTGGCACGAATTACATAGAAAAATGCTACGCAATTTGTGACCTCGTATACGAAAATATGCGAGTGCCACCAAAATAAGGTTGCTTATGTTGCAACCACTTCCTTTTCGTTCCAACGTACATAAAGAATGCACTCGGTTTTCAACCAAGCCAGAGTCTACAACTGCGAGTTGCTATCTTTAGTGCCATCGATGGCAACCGCGAAGGCTTTACGTTTCAAGACACTCACCATGCGCTCTTGAGCATGGTTTGTCACCTCGCCAACAATTGCAGTCGTGTTGGTTCTGTTACAGCCAACTGCTTTATTTGTTCCTGCAATATCTGCACCTGTCATGGAAGCAACAGCAAGTATTTGTCAAGAGCGACGTCGTTGCTCACGTTTCATTGAAGAATAATGCGAGCCATCTACAATCCCCAGAAAAGCAGCAGTAGCTGCGACAGTTTTTGCAAAGCAGTACTCTGGTAGGGATGTGATCGGACCGGAATGTCTGTTCACTGGATTTGTGCTGGAACATAATCTTCCGTTGACAGTCCCCGAACATATTTCGTCCTCTGAAAAAGTTTTCCAACTTGGGATTTCGCAAAGCAGTATGGGATTCCGCAATGAGTTTCATTTGACTCTATAAACACACATTAGAAGCTTAATTGAAACTTATTGTTCATTTTTCTAAGCGTAGCGTGTGAGATAATCGGTCGCGAAGATTATCTCTCTGTTTTCTTCGCGTCGATGGGGAACGGTGCAAGTAAATCTATTTTGATTTGCTGGAATGGGGCCGATGGCAGTTTAATAGGCTGAAGAAGTCATGCCGGTCTCGTTGGTGGTTTCCTCCGTCGTTGACACTCGTGGCAAGATCGGGTGTAGTGATGGACTCTTCGCAAGATTGGGCCAGTATTGCTACTTTTCGTGTATCCTGGCATGAGCCATGCTGTAGCCAAGGCGTCCCGCAGTTGGGTCATCGTGGTAGGCTTCAAATATTTCTTCTCGAAGACTAGAAAGGATCAACCAACAGCCACACAGTGTTGTTGTCGCTGAACTTCTCCTTGAAGAGCACACCTTGTCGGATGGAGAATGTTGGCAGTGTTCATATGAAAACGCGGGGAACAACTAATCCTTGTCCTTCAAGGTGCTCGATGAGTGCTCGCAGTTGAGGGTCGCCTGGTTGGAGTGCTGCCATGTCGCTTACATCCAGAGCGCAGAGGAAACACTCATCGTCGTTGTCTTTGGTGCAGTCAGGACCGACCTCGATGGGAGCCTTTGACAGGCAGTCGGCGTCATTGTAGGTCCGGCAAGACTTGTACAACACAGTCATGTGGACTTCCTGTAGTCGTAGGCTCCACCGGGCGAGCAGACCGAGTGGTGGTCTGTGACAACGCGAAAAGGACTTTTATACAAATAAGGGCGGTACATTGTTTTGCCCAGACGACAACAAGGCACTCCTTTTCAGCCATTAAGTAGTTCCTCTCCGCGTTAGATAGCGTCCGAGCTGCGTATGCGATGACTTGCTCTGCCCTGTCCTGCATTTTGACTAGTACCGCGCCCAGTCCGGTGTTACTGGCGTCGGTGTCTGTTTCAGCGAACTGGTGGAAATGACCAATAATGGCGGGCGTCTGGAGTCTTCTCTTGAGCTCGTCGAATGACCGCTGGTGTTCTTCTGTCCACTCGAACTTTACGGCGTCCTTCGTGAGGTTCGTCAGCGGTGCGGAAAGCTTGGCGAAGTATCGAACAAAGCGCCTGTAGTAGGCACAGAGTCCGAGAAATCTTCTCACCACCTTCTTTTCAGACGGCGGCGTGAATGCAGCCCCGGCGCGGGACTTGACATGGTCACGGAGAACACGTTTGTTGTTCACGACGTGTCCAAGAAGTTTAGTTCACCACAGGCGAACCGACACTTTGTTGGCTTGAGTGACAGGCCGGCAGTCTTGATAACTTGAAGAACGGCTCGAAGTCGTCTCAGGTGTTGGTCAAACCCCGTGAAAAAACCAAGACATTGTCCAGGTAGACGAGGCAGCTCTGCCATTTCAGACCTGCGAGCATGGTGTTCATGACACGCGAATGTGGCTGGTGCTGTATGATGTCCGAACGGCATCACTTTGAACTCGTACAGTCCATCGGTAGTGACGGAAGCAGTTTTCTCGCGGTCGCGTTCGTCGACTTCAATCTGGAAGTAGCCACTCTTCAGTTCCATCGATGAAAGATATCGGGAGTGGCGCAGTCGGTCTAACGTATCGTCGAGGCGAAGTAGCAGATAGACATTCTTCTTAGTCACAGCGTTCAGTCGACGATACTCGACGCAAAACTTTAGGGTTCCCTCCTCTTCTTTACAAGGACGACTGGGGACGCCCCGGACTTCTTGAGGGTTTAATGATGTCGTCGTCAAGCATTTACTGGACTTGATCTTGAATCACCTTCCTTTCCTTGAAGGAGACTTGGTACGGTGACTGGTGGACAGGAAGTGCGTTGCCGTCGGTAACGATATGGTGCTTCGCTACCGCGGTTTCTCGGACACTTTCATGCTGCAATGTGGCAAAACATTCGCCAAATTCGCTCAGAGGGTCAAGCAGCCGTCCTCGTTCAGTAGCTGGAAGCTTCGAGTCGATGTCAAGTTCTGGAGGCGGCGTTCTGGGGTCCTGAGATGAAGTCGGTTCTTCCGAAAGTGCAGCGATTGCGGATGAGTTCTGGAGTTCCTCGATTTGGTCCACGGCGATACTTTTCGTAAGGTGCTGTGGCTCTTTTCGGAAATTTGTAACCAGGACTATGGCGCGCGCGTCTTGAAGTTCTATTACTCCTCGTACGACACCGATTCCTCTTTCTAGATGCAACTTAAGGCTTCCCTCAAGCAGAACTTCGCCGCAGAAAGCTTCAGTGATCCCGACGGGTACGAAAACACTGGACCGCTGTGATAAGTGCACGTGACTTGTGAGGGCTCGGACCGCGGATGACGTCGCTTCGGGCTCCTTCGGTCGGGCACCTTATCAGATCTCCCGACCGACGTGATAAGGTGCCCACGGGCGGTTCGTATCTGACGGCCTTTCCACGGTGTTGTCGCATTTCGCAGGTGGCGAGAGAGCCTCCTACTCAAGACTGCGTAGTCTGCTCCGGTGTCCACAAGTGTCGATGCGTCTCGGCCGTCGATATCAACATTTAGGTTATTGGGCACCGTTGCAGTGGCGTCGTTGCGATGCGTAGCGGCGGGAGCGTGGACGAGCTCCGTCGTTATTGAAGGTTCTTTACTTCGGTTGTCTTCGGCAATGCCACCTCTAGTAGTTGCCGCACTTACTTTTTCCGCCGAGACAGGGGGGACAGGCTGTCCAGGCGGGAGCGGCGGAAAGATGAAAGCGCATTTCGCGGCGAAGCCGAACGAGAACCTTGTGGTAAGGTCAACACTGGGGACAGAGGTCGTCGGAGGTACTCCTCAATGTCCCTTGGTCGTTCCCCAATGCGCGGGTCGCTCGGAGCAAAACCTCGCAAGTCCATTTGTCGGTATGGGCACCAGGGGCGGATTTAGAGGGGGGGGGTCCGGATGTCCTGACCCCCCTCTTGATTTCTGCATGTGTAAAATTTAGGGCGTGAAACGAGGGAGAGGGGACGGGGTTCCTAAACAAATGGTACGCTGACCAACACCTGACCCCCCCCCCTCAGGAAATTCCTGCATACGCCCCTGATGGGCACCTCCGGTAGATGTGGTCGACCTCGCTGCGGTGATAACACAGCGGTCGTCGATCAGCCGCGCGCCACACATCCGTCTTCCTAGGCGCTGTTTGTTCGGTGCGGACGAGCTGGGGCTGCCCTTCCCGACGTCGGAAAGTCTGCGGCGCTGGTAGTTCACGTCGAGGCGGCGTCTAATACTGCCGGACAGCAGGCGCCGGTCTCCGAGCTACTGCGGCGTAGGTAGGAGTGAGCTCCTTTGGTGCTGCTACGCTGGCAGGAGCCGGTTGGAATGCCCGCTGAACTTTATCGCGGACAACTTTGGCTATAGACACCGAAGCAGGCTGGTTGGCAGCGGGCAGAAGCTTCTTGATTCACTCCCGGACGACATCCCGGATGACCTCGCGGATGTCCCGGGAGTGTTGCTCCTGTACGGCGAGAGGGCAGTGAAGCCAAGAAGTCTCTGGAAGTGAGAGGCCCGTACTTAAAGGGCACGTTCGATGTGTGTTGCCTCAGTGATGAAGCCTTCGACGGTGGTAGCCGGGCTCCGCACAAGGCATCCGAAGATGCTTTCTTTCACTCCCCGCATCAGGACCCGCAGCTATTTCTCTTCGGGAGCGTTTGGGTCGCGCCGCTCATGAGGCGGAGAACGTCTTCCACGAAACTTGTGACGCTCTCGTTTGGCCCTTGGCTTCTTACTTGGAGAAGTTCCTCGACCCGCTGACGTCGCTGCTGGCTGAAAAAGATGCGTCGAAATAAAAGAGATTATCGTCGCAGGCGTCGATGGCGGCGAAACAGCAGGATCGAGCCCTGGGGCGAGTCTGAAACCGGCTTGTGCCAGCGTTTGTGCGCTAAATCTAGCGGAAAGCCTGAATTTCCCCGGTAACTTTAGCGGGGAATGGAATCGGTGGTGAGGTCGCGTGATGTCAATTTTCACACTAAATCTAGCTGAAAAACTTAATTTGTGCATAGGTGACGTGACGCCAAGTCATATGGCGTCATTTTTCCCGCTAAATTTAGCGGGGAAAGTGAATTGGTGTTGAGGTCACGTGACATACATTTTTCAGCTAAATTTAGTGTGGGAACTTTGGAAGGAGGGAAGGGTATGGAGGAGCAGGAGTGGGAGAAGTAGGAGGAGGAGAGGAAGAGTGGTGGAGAAGGGGATGGGGCACGAGGGGAGGAGGAGGAGGAGCATACCCTCCCCTCTGTACTCTCCCCTCCTTCTCCTCAAGAGCTGCGCTCTATTTTCGCGTTACAGAGACTTGTAAACGTCTCTCAGTTTTTGTTACCAATGTTATTACAAATGTTAATGTAGCTGGAACAGTGTGTCGTGACGTCAGCGATAACAATTCAGTATTTTTATTTTTGCACAATCCTGATACAAAAAACAGGTAGATACTAAAATTACAATCACATTACAGAACATTTCAAATTCTAGTATTTGAGCTTTTAGATATGCTGTTATTAGCTAATATTAGAACTCTGTTTACTCGCATCTAGATATTGATCATGCATAAAATGCATTTATTAAAATATTTAGGACCATCTACAATATGAATTTTCCAAACGTAACAGTTACTGCATCCAAAAGAACGAGAAAGCCTGTGGTCACTTTATTACATATTAACATGATACACTAATAACCGTTTCTACAAGGTGTTTTTAAGGTCACGGGATATAAATGGTTTCATTTTCAAAAATTTCGGAACGAGCTAACCTCTGAGCTAAGGAAATCAAAGTCTTCTTACTCCTAACAAATATTTAAAGACAACGGTAAACAACGACCTGACATTGTGTGGAAAAAGATAACGAAGCTCTGAACCGGGGAACAGTTTCAAAACAAATATGTGACGTAGTTGGAAATGATCAAACTGTATCTGGAGACCCTTTGACGAAACGTTTTATTAATATTTTATGAAGGTGACACCTAAACTATAAAGTGACAGTGTTCTGTCGTTTGTTCGCGAGGTTAATGACAGTTTTCTTGAAATCCTACAAACCAGCAAGAAATATATAATATTTGCAGTGGTTTGAATAATACTAAGAGCTTTGTCATTGATGTATTACAAATTAAACCTATCTACTTTGTCCTAGATATTATTGCATTACGCTTGGTACATATATTTAACTTGTCTTTAGCTTCTGGTAAGTTTCCTCAAAATATAAAACTGTCCAAGGCATCAGTTATTTACAAAGGAGGGGATAAAAATATCTTGGGAAATTATAGACCAATATTTGTTCGTCGCATTCTCTCTAAGGGATTTAAGAAAAGTATTGTTAAGCGCTTCGAAGACATTTGCAAAAAGCATTTTGTGCTGGCAGATGTCCATTTTGGCTTCCAAATAGCAAAATCTATGGAGTCGGCCTTGATATTGCCAAAATAAATTATAGTAGAAAATATTGAAAAGCGACTACTAACACAGGCTGTTTCTATCGACTTCAGTAACGCTTTTGATTGCTTTAATCACACGACGTTGCTTGCAAAGTTATAAAAATATGGTGGTCGCGACAGTCCATTTTCACTCTTTAAATCATATCTAAAGAACCACCAGCAAAGGGTAATGATCGATTTTCACCACTCACCGTTCTCGAACATTGTTTGTCGTTCCCCACAGGGCAGAATCTTATAGCCTCACTCAAATAATGCATATATAAATGATGTAGTAAATATAACCAATCAAACTAAATTGATAGTTCATGCAGACGATACCACTCTTATTTTCTCCAGAAATGATGCTGATGAACTTATCGGAATGGTAATCATACTTTTAAACCAATTTTTCTTAAGATTTGAAGTCAATGACTTAAAAATTAGCACATTAAAAACAAAATCACTTTATTTAGACCTGTCAATAAATTAGTTGATGTAACAAATCCTCTAAAACTCGGAACCGCATCAGTTAAATTTATGCACCAGAATAAAACTCTAGGCATATATTTTTCTGAAAATATGTAATGAAACTACCATATTGAATATCTTAAAAGAAGCTTTCTCACGCAGTTGCGGTTGTCGCTAAGTGCCATAGCTTGATATCGGTTAATAATAGATTCAAACATGTATTATGACTTGTTTAATTCTGATTTGAATTATTGTCATCTGCATTGGGGTACAAGTATCAAAAGAAACTTAAATAGCATTCTACTACTCAATGAACAAAATTACGTTATTAGGGGCTATTCCGTATAATTATCATATATTTCTTAAAAAATAGAATTTAATTCAAGTAGAACATTTTTTTGAATATCGCTTGCATTAGGGCGTTCTCAGATAAGATCGAACAACCATGTCTGGTAACCAAATTTAAGTTCGATGAAAAAAAAATGTTGCTGGCTTCATGCCCAGAAGAATCAAACCAATCCTTGTTTTCGGAAAACAAAATTTTGTCTTTGCGAAAAAACTTTGTAAGCACCCCCTCAGTCACGTGCGCGCTTTACGTATCGCGCGATGTTGACATTTCGGGCGGCTTCCCCCAAAAAACTGTTCTGGCTACGGGTCTTGAAATATTCGCTGATAAATTAGGCATAGAAAGGATTGACAAAAAGTATTAATCACCGAGTATTAGGGTAGTTATTTTAAGAAAAAAATCGCAAACACGGCACATTGCGCAATAACGCTCTGGATTAAAGAATATTGTTTTTCCGTATCTATAAAAGCTAAGGTCTTCAAACTTTGCCAGTGTGTTGCCCTGTATATAGTTCATCGTTGCGTGAAATATTGTTCTCCTGGTTAGTGGGGGAAATTTACGAGAATTGCTCACACAAGGGCATTTTACTAAAAATGCATTATTTTCAAAATCATTTAAAAAAAAGGCCATCTTTAATTTTCTTTAGACTCTCTGAAATTAACGTTTATAATATGTACTAACAGAGTCTTCAAAAACATGTTGCAATATTTGTGTGGCTTTCAAGTTATAAAGCGAGGAACATGGCCAAATCGACGATAACGCGGTTGCCATAAATGGGGCGTGCATATACCAGTTCTTCAAAATTTCATTAATATTAAGAAGTGTAAAAATGCTACAGGGTGGTCAGGAAAAGACAAATTGACAGCGACAGAGGTGGACGGTAGTTTTGAAGGGAAAGTTCCTAATACACTTTTGTACAACCGACCCTAAAATGCCCATGGGCCGGCGCGATCGAGGTGCGCCACCCTGTAACATGCTTCGCGGTGCCTGTTTCAACAGCCGGCGTATAGCGTCTCTGTCTACGCGACGTAAAGAAAGCAACCCGAGCGACTTTGCAAACATATCAGACTACAACCTTGGTGATAGTATGATATAGGATGTAGGTCGCCGCAGAACCTGAACCTGTGCCGCCTGTGAGCGCCAATAGATCCGCCGCAGTGGAGGGTCGCACAACGCGTAGAAAATAAAAGATACTTCAAAGCAAAAAAATTCCGATTGCCTGAGATTGTTTGTATTGGGCGTTTTCAGATAGGATCGAACGACGATGTCCGGTCGACATTTTTTTTATTTTTAGCAATGGATATGTTTTACTTGTTGTGCAAGCGCAAAAACATATTCAAACTTTTTTGCGGAAGATAGAATTTCTCTTGAGGAAAAAAAATTCACAAAGTCGCTGTCGCTATACGCTCTCATTTTTGCGACTTTCGAGAAACCGTCCTTTTGGATATTTATTAAAGAAAAACTGTTTTCGTCTTAGGTGTAATATTTTTTGTGCAGAGACTCTGCATAGAATAAAAGGAGGTAAACATGCATTATCGATTACGAAGCAATTCAGAGCTTTATGGATCCGGATCTTAAAATACTGGAAATATCAAATATTTTTGAATGATTTGAGCGCGTCTGTTTTGTATTCGTTTAAATTGTCATTGAATTTGAAAACGATAACCTTTCTAAAATAAATACACTGCAATTTAGACAGGTTACTAATTTCGTAATAATTGGACAATCTGTTTAAAATGAAGGCCATCGCAATTTTTCTTCTACTTTTCGCAGATCAAGGCTCATAATCTGTTCCATCAGGCCGTTCAAAAATGCTTTGCAATAGTTTTTATTATTTTTTTACAGTGTTTTAAATATACAGAATTGACGTAACGGGAGTGGAGAAAGATAGGACGTTGCCGATTTCAAACAAAAGCAAGCAAGGGGTCGAAAAATGTAGGAAGTCTGTGAAGAGAAAGCACTGTGACAGGAGTTCGGGAAAAATTTGAATTCTATAAAAAAGATTACAGGTGAGTTTGAAGCACAAGTGAACAATTTAAATACAGATTTCTCGGATAGGTGAATTTTGGAGCCTACCCGTCGTGGGGAGGCTGGGCTTCTGACGCTTAATTAGTGATAAGAAAGAACTCATGTTTAAAGGGGTACGGAAACAAAAGGGAAATATTCAAATTTTGTTCGGAAATGAGTCAAGCATGACGGATAATAACCGTGAATGATGATCGCACGTTTGTACTGTTGAACGACTGGCTATATTTTTCGTTCCACATGGTGCACTCGAGCAAACGCTTGAAGAGAACCGAACGGAGAGCGCGATCCGTCATGAAACATCCGATGCAAAAAAAGAAAAAGCAGAAAGAAAAGATTTTTTGCATTTGTGACGTAGCAAGGCTGGCGTGGTTATGAGCTTTGCCCTTGGTGGCGTTGTCAGCGTTGTGGTGGTGTTAATAGCGTCAGAACGTTACAACCGAGCCGTTCGAAGTACCCGTGGGGTGTCGAGCGTGTGGCTGGCCCAAGGAGCACGTAGCTTCCACAACACTGTTTGCTCAGGTCTGAACGGGGTGGGGAAAGCAACTTTTGTTCAAGTTTTGAGCGACGGGCTAATCTTCTAGGGGAGAATGGCTGTTTCCGGTTGAAGGACGACGGTCCGAGAAAGAGGGAGTCATTCCTTTCATTCTTCTTGGACCGTTTGGTACAATGCGCGATTTGTGGGTTGAGCTAGGAGGAAAGCTAAGAAGGAAAATGTTGAATTTCCAAAGGGCGGCGCTGCTCCGAAGGAATGTGCTAGGTCACGACTACGTAGGAAGTTCCCCAACATTGCTAGATTACCTCCCAAATAGGCTCCGCATGCATCCACCAGGTGCACATTGAAAGAGAGTTTATTTAGCTTTAAAATTAGTTTTCTTGTGCCTTTCAACGGAAGACTGGTGTTTTCGAGGTTAGGGTGCAAGATACAACACATTCAAGCTAGAAAATGAGCGCTGGAATTTCGTTTCTCTACCACTTTAAAGTGGTACAATTGAAACTAGTTTAATTAATCAAGGTCCTGTGCGCACATTCGGAGCTTGTCGCGTGAATTCTTTCTGCCGGACGGTGACCTGAGTCGGTCACGGCGCTCTCCTGGCACTCCGAAAAGGAAAATTTTTTCCCGGTTTGCCTGTAGAAATCACTGTTCGTTTCTTCTCAGCGACCTCTATCTGCTTTTCGCAGCCATAGGAGACTTTACTTTTAAAGATATATCTTTTCTGCGGCTACTGTTCTTTCTAAAACAGCAGTGGTTGCGAAATGTCGGACCGCGTACACTGCCACAAGTGACAGGACTGAATTCCACGCACAACGAAAACAGAGTCCCAGTCTTTTTCTTTCATGTCCCTGAACGCTTTGACGTCAGCTTTCGGGAGGTGGATTAGTTTCACATTCGGCAGTTTAGTGTTCAGTGAGGCAACCATCTCTGACGCCGACTTGATCACCGACTTGGTGGGCCGTCGGAGGCTGTTCAACGTTGTCTGGTGCTTGACATGACCCCCGATTCAATCACAGGCACTCTTGCCATGTCAAGCTGCAGAAAAAATACACCTCGCTGACGTCTATTTGTGGCTCTGCAGCTCGTGTAGTTGGTACTTGTTCTTAAAGTGGCTTGTTGCACCATCACTTATGTAGGTCACATGGGCATAACCAAATTGGATTTCACGATTCTCCAAACCGTTGTCTTATAAATTAAGTTACAGACAATCTCATTCAATCGAAATTCTTTTTCCTTTTTTATGTATCTTTAATTTCCACGCGTTGTGCGGCCCTCCACGGCGGCGGATCTATTGGCGCTCACAGGCGGCGCAGGTTCAGGTTCTGTCGCGCCCTACTTCTTATATCATATTACCACCAATGCTGTAGGCTGATCTGTTTGAAAAGTCGTTCCGGTTGCTTCCTTTACGTCGCGTAGACGGAGACGCTATACGCCGGCTGTTGAAAGAGGCACCGCGAAGTATGTTACCGGGTGGCGCACCTCGATCGCTCCGGCCCATGGGCATTTTTGGGTCGGTTGTACGAAAATGTATAAGGAATTTTCTCTTCAAACCTACTGTCCACCTTTGTGCTGTCAATTTGTCTTTTCCTGACCACTCTGTAGCATTTTTACACTTCTTAATAGTAATGCAATTGTGAAGAACGGGTATGTGCACGCCCCATTCAGGGCAACCGCGTTAGCGTCATTTTGGCAATGTCTCTCGCTTTCGAACTTAAAAGCCACACGAATATTGCATCATGTTTTTACAGACTTTGTTAGTACATATTATAAACGTTAATTTGAGACAGTTAAAAGAAAATTAATAATAGCCTTGTTTTTTAAAATGATTTTCAAAATAATGCATTTTCAGTAAAATGCCCTTGTTTGAACAATTCTTGTCAATTTCTCCCGCTAACCAAAAGAACACTATTTCACTCAAAGATGAACTATCTACAGGACAACACACTGACAAAGTCTGAAGACCTTAGCTTTTATAGATACGGAGAAAAATATTATTTAATCCAGAGCGTCATTGTGCTATGTTCCGTGTTTGCGTTTTTTTTTTCTTAAATAACTACCCTAATACTCGGTGATTAATACTTTTTGTCAATCCTTCGTATCCCTAATTTATCACCGAATAATTCAAGACCCGTAGACAGAACAGTTTTTTGGTTGAAGCCGCCCGAAATGTCATCGCGGGATACGCAAAACGCGCACGAGACTGAGAGGGTGCTTACAAATATTTTTCGCAAAGACAAACAAAATTTTCCGAAAACAAGGATTGGTTTTATACTTTTGGGCATAAAACCAGCAATATATATATATTTTTAATCAAATTTAAAAAAAGGTCACAGGACATGGTTGTTCGATGTTATCTGAAAACGGCCTTTATTCAGTTCGCTATTCATCCCTTTCATTTATGGAAATTTTGTACCGCATTTCCGAACTCACTGAACATAATCGCACCATCAATACACGTTGTCCGGAGAAATGGTTGGTTAGTCCTAATCGTACGAACTATTATTTTCAATCTCTTCGTCATAAAATTTCGTCACTCTTAAATAAATGGCATTTTCAAAATAACAATCTCTGTATATATGCTTTCTAAAACAGACCTGCTTAAGCCTGGTAACAATTACTTTCTTCTTTGAGCCCATTTGTCGATTTGTTAGTGTATCTTTATTCAGTGTGAAATTTAAAACATGTAAAAAAACGTTTTTCTTCTTTTTGCTGTTGCTAAGACTGTATTGTACCCCAGATCACGTCAAGCTGCTTCTTTAGCAGCTTTTTGTATGGGGCTCCACCAGTGTATATCTTTAAAATGAAACCTTGTCAGTTGAAGTCTGCAGGCGCCGGTGGTCGGTTGTCGACGAGATCGGGGCCAACGAAACCACACAGGTGTCAAATAATTTCAGCAGTTCCGTCTCGTTATGGGTTCACAACAATTCTTTTTTATCTATAACGCGTTTCAAAACAATACTTTATGTAACCTTATTTGATAAAAAGTAATTCGAGAACTAACGAAAAATATAGTGGCTTAGATTGAACCCATCTTTGTCCCATGGGTGGGCCACTGACTTTGCGAGTGATGGTGGCTCTTAAGTTCAGATTTCTTTATGTCGACCATAATCAGATAGGAGCAAAAAAATTATTGTTAACTTCAATTGATCTGTCAGAAAGTTGAGTGTGTACATCTACACTATCGACCGTATTCCGTCCACGTGCGGAAATTAGTGTACAAAAAAGCTGCGCGGAGAGTAACTGGAAGAAATTTGTTCCGTGCCTCGAGGTCCGCAACAAATTTTAGAAGGTAATCTGTAACTTTTGTATTGAAGTTGGAATACTTTGCTATAAGTTTCACCAGGCTGTCAACATAAGTAAATCGAAAGTGAAAGAAAAGCCAGTGCCTCTTTTATTTGACATCTATCACTAAAATGTAAACTGCAGACGCGGAACGACTATTCAGTAGGCGATCATCCAGCCACTTCTTGGCCACCTGCATGCAGCTCGTTGACAGCACGCACTTTCACACGTACGTCGAAACACTCAACATAAGAGGGAAAGTACGCTAGGTCGTCGTGGTGAGGCATGGATTCTTGATAGAGTACGATCGACTCATACCTTGAACCATTGCAATTACGATTTAAGCCAGCTACCCCAGAAAGAAAACAAGAACGCGCGCTATTTACATTTTATGATAAAGAGTATTTATTTAAAAAAAAGAAAAACATGACAGCTGTGAGAATAACGAGACGCCCAGATGTGTTATTTTTCAATAGGTGTAAAAAAAGAAGTGTCCCTGCAAAATGTCTTCTTTGAAAACATTAAAACCCCTGTCTGGATGAATACAATTCTAAACTCTATGTAAAAAAATTAAAAGCTTGTGTTTTCATTAAAAATACTAGGCAAGGAGTTGAGCTTTGAGTTCTTGGGTCCTGTGTTTGCCAAACATAAGTTGCACTCTAACATATTTATACTTGCCAGAATAAACATATCTGGTGAATCCTTTAAGGTATTTCTTATTTGAGTTTGCTGTGAAATATATATTATACAAAAGCCTCGAGACAAATTACGAATGGTTCATTAAACACCAGATAATGATTTTCTGCAAAGTAGAGAATCATGTTCTCTTACTGCGCGCGGCACGTCGACGGTAGCATTATATAAGGAGACGTTATTTTGTCTTCAAAAAGAAACAAATGTACTGCGCTATGAATAATATTATACACATGGTGAGTATGTCGAAACAAAGTTTAATAATCTTAAAAAGACATTCACGCATTAACACAACGGCGCATTCTAACATCTTTGATATATATATATATATATATTAAGGCTGTTTTTTCCTTCAAGCCTCACAGGAACGCATTCTACTAGTGTGCACTGCCGGAGTTTTTGACAACATTTTTGTAAACTCGGATTGCACATGGAGGACGACGGCGATCCGGTGCGTATTCCATCAAGGGCTCGACGCATCCTCGCCTTCGAACCCATCTTTCTTTTTGGGAGTTATAAAACTTCGGTCTGCCAAAATGCGCTGATTTAGAGTTTTAGATTGCATCTAAATGCTCCCTGAACAATCACGGAGCCTGGTTCTACTGCGTGCAATTCCTCGGGTGGTCGGCCCCCGAATACCTGGGTTGCGGATAAGTCTGCCAATTTCGTGACATGGAGGTGTCTGGTCGGTACTGTTTCCAAGACTTGGCCAGCAAAGGAATGGAAATCCTGCGAGCATAAGGATGTACTAATTGCACATAAAAAACAATGATCGTTTGATATGTCAAATTAAGAGCTATATAATATGTAGATGTATGGGTAGAAAAAAATTCATCAGGGCGGTAAGTAGTTTTGGCAATGACTTAGCATTAATGTGAACCCATGAAAAGTTCAAATTCAAGGAAAATGTAGAGAACACAACGCACATAGGAAGCTTTGTTCTAATGTAAGTTGTTATATATGTAAACATATATTTGTAATTTGTTCCAGAAGCCTTTCACACTTTATTTAAAATAAATCCGATTGGATCAGACACGCTTTGTGGCACGACGCGCAGAGCAACGTTCTCAGAAAATATAAAAAGAAAGGCGGTGGTGTTTATGCTCCGACGTCGCCGCGCCTGTCGCTTCAGCGTTCGTGATAAGTGTATCTCTAGTAGGTAAAGCATTAGCCGTATTTTCTTATACAAACCACTGTAGGTGTCTTTTATCAACCGAAATTACCAATATGGGAGGAAACAAAGGTCCAGCTTTCGTTTACAGCATCGCACCCCTACGGGCGGTTTTGAGTAGCACTCTGCTTCAGTCCTGTACACAGAATGCACGAATTGTGCTAAAAACGAAACTTGCATTATAGGCGAAAATGTGCCCACCCTGCGGGTAGCTTCAACTCTAGTTTGTTCTTTTGTATTTGCATAAAACGAACTACCAATTTGGGTTTTGTAGATTACAACTTTTACATCTGTTGTTTCTCTTGCTTTGGTTCCGGTGCGCTAGAATTCTATTCTTGGCAGAGATAATATTCAAGAGAACGAACAATACGGCAAATGAAAATGTCCTGGTAGACTTTCTTTTTCCGAACTCATGCAATCCTTCAAAGAAATAAACCTAATTATATTATATCAGATGCCCGTCTTTCAAATCATATACCTTTGTGCACCAAGGCTTGCTTAGTTGCCTAATTTAATCAATAACTTTAATCTCTTCAGATATGATTACAAAAAATTGCACCAAGAAAATGTCATGTTCAAGGAAAATTTCCGATTCATGGACATTCGTTTCTTTAAACACTAAATGAACCCCACAGACGTTTCAAGTGCTTCCAAACTACTCCACGTGCAATAAGCTGTACGCGGAAAACAGAAGGTTCACCGAACCCCTCATTTTTCTAAATGCACGCTTTTCTGCCGAGACCGTCAGAGCACATTTTGTATAACACACGCAACTATTAACATCGGGTTGAAGAGAAAGATATGTAAGTTACTGTTCTAGCAAAAATAATTCAAACCTTGCGTAATGTTAGAAAACAAAAGTTATTAGGCAGGATATATAGTTAACGTTACACAAATGTGTTTTTCTTTCCTTGTCCGTTTGTCTCTGGCTTTGAATCACGTGTACCTTGCATAATGCTTCTTTTCGGTTAACAAAAGGAAGCCCAACTTTCAACCCTATTAGTTATTTTCGATACACTCAGCCAGTATTCAATCGGCCAGTAGGTATAAATATGTGGCAGCTTTGTTTATGTCGAAGCATATTATGAGGTGGTGCAATTCCAGTTAGTGAAATGCAACATAAGAATTTGATGGTTTTTTTTTAATAAGTGAAGAAATCGATACGCACAAATTGTGGCTAACGCATTTCAATGGGTAACCGTATGCAAAACAGCTGGTTCCAAGGGTGTCGAAGAAGATTGTTCCCATGGCGTTACCTGCCAGGCTGTTGACCTTCAGCAAGCAGTTATATAACTTGCAGTCGTCCTTGCAGTTCGTCCTGTAATTTTTACATGCAATAAAACGACGAAACCCATTTGAACGATTGGTTGAAAAGCCAAGTCATAATGTGTCACCGTTTAGGTTGACCCGCAAAAATACATTTTTATGAGTCAACCAAGAAACAAACGGTCTGGTCTACGGGGAAAATGAGCTTACTGACGATGCGGAAGAAATGTTTAGGCCACAAAATGAAGACTCTCAGGTTAACGACTCCGCATAGTTATCGGCTTGCTGATTAACATTGTAAAGAAATTATATATTATAACCAAATGCTTCTTCACCATCGCAATTTGTAGAACTTCCTTCGTAGATCGCAGTGATTAGCTATCGAACTGCTCGGTAAAAGAGTCGGAGCAGAGATATTTTTATTCTACTCTACCCATCAACGTCGGCTTCCTGGCGTGTTACATATTCTGTGTATATTTAGACAGCAGGGAGTCTATTAGCCCTAATGGTCGTTTGGTGTCTCCGCTGTACAAGAAATAGTTTGTCAGTGCAACATGACAGCTAGCATGGGGTCTTTAGTGTACATCACAGAGTGCACTCTAAAAGAAATGTTGTAGTCTTGCATTCTTTTTTCCATACAATACACACCAAAACCTCAGTCTGACTTACAACGCACTGACGTCGAACTGACGGCACCAATGTTTACGAGGGACTTATTGAACATCTAATGTAGGCACCAAGGACTACAGGGGAAAAAAGTGAGGTTTTCCAATAAAACCAAAAAAGCCGCGAATTTTTTTTTTTTTTTGCTGTCATTAACACGCACATTAGCTATTTTAATCAGTTGTAACACTCAGGTATCAAGCCGCTCGTGAAAGTTGGTGCCGTCGGTACGACGTCAGTGCGTCGAACTGAAATTTTGTAGTGTATTATAAGGAACAAGGGGTGTAACACCATTCCATTGTTTGTTAGAGTGTAAGGATACACCACCGCACGCCGGTATGACGCTTACCGTATATACGCGTGTAATGGCCGCAAGTATTTTTTTATGATTTCGGGTGAGAACTAGGGGTGCGGCTATTACACGGAAAAAAACAAAAAAGGTTTTTGGAAATCTTTTTTTTTTTTTTGCCAAACGTTTCACTACTTTTTTTGATTAAATGGAAGTACTCACACACCTTGGTAGAACAAGAAAACATTTATGGGTACTGCATAGACAGGCGTGCAAAGTCCTTTTCATTCGTCTGTAGTAGATCACTCATCTTCGGAACTTGTCTCGGCGTCCGGCCTCTCAGCGTCGTCGACACCGAACTTTCGCCCGGCTGCTCTTTTGCTGTTGTCTTGAGCAAAGGCAATAGCTTTTGAGTTTAAAGCCGGCCGTGTAACTCGTGTACTTACCCATCCAGAAGCCTGAAGTGGGTGACAGCGGGAAACTGGGGCTACTAAACACGAAGGGCGTGTTCCAAAATTTACTTGATCCTATTCCAGGGTAAGGGTATTGTACCTTGGCGTTCTAAAGCCTGCCCGTGTCCAGCGTTTTTCAATCGGTGTTTTCACGGGACACGACCCGCCGGAGTAACTCGGATCCATTTGGGTAAAATTTGGAAGACAGCCAAAGAGATACACCACGTCTGGTTCGAGATTGTTCGAGATAAAGCAAGAGGCGCAAACAGACAGTATAGAGTGCCTCAATATTGTTGGCTGCCGCAGTCGGGTGTGCGCCATCTGGCGGCAGTACTTGAAAAAAAATGGCCGCACCTACGATTCTACAAATGTAGGTGTGGCCTATACACTGGTACTTTTAAAAAATAATTTTTTCGGCTTTTTTGTCTAAAGTTACGGGTGCGGTTATTACACGAGTGCGGCCATTACACGCTTATATACGGTATATAATTCAAAACAGAGAAGAAGTGTAGTTTGGGCCAAGGGTTCCTGGGTTCTCCAGCACCAGCTTTCGCTTCAGACGCTCCAACCTGCGATGCGTTAACACAGTCGGCCACCAATTCCCGATGGGTCAGAGGGTGTGGTGGGAGGTTAATACCAAGATGAACATTACTGTGGCATACAATTGATTTCCCAAATTTAAACTCCCACAATCTCAAATCAAACAAATATAAGAAACAAATTGCACAATTGAGATAAGGAGATTTATACGACACCTTTCTAACTCTCACATTCATGATATCTAAATGGTAAACGCAGCGGCCCGACTCCTCCAGAGAAGATATTAGTGTCGAGTAAAAAGTACATTTGAACTAAAAAAACAAACAAACGAAGAACGGACGGAACAGAAAGAATAGCTTACTGACAACCTTATTTAATTCTTCATCTCACCTTAATTACAGGCGCAGCCGAAGGTACGAGCCGTTGGGACGAATCAAACAGCGAGAAAAGCGCACTTTCATGGTGTTTTTCTATGTTTCTCTACGTGTTCTATCATTGCTGAACCAATCATAAGCAAAACAATTGCCGAGTGGCATGCGATTTTAACGCTGCTTTTTTTGTTTCTATTGCCTCGTAGCGTCGACTGTGTCTCAACGTAAGCCGAAACGAGGTATGGTACACTTCTTCATATCCGTAATTGACTTTTAACGCAGAATGTGTGTTATGAGCCGATTCCCATGAAGATTTGTACCGGCCGTATGTAGCGAAAGACGATGCCGAAAAGTGTTACACGCATATAGAAAAAAAATCTGCAGTCTCCAGCCGGATTTGAAAAAAAGCTTTGCCGATTGAACTATGTGAGGCCGATGGCGATTTTTTATATATGTATTATCTAGGCTCTGTGGCCTATATCATGCAAAGGTGAGCTCTTTGGCGCGGTGGGTGAAAGGGTAGTCGCGGGCTTCGCGGCCCTTCCTGTCATGCTACGCCATCTCACAGTCGGAAAGCGCAGCAAGTCTTCGGTTGACCATGCCGTTCAGACGCCCTTCTCTTCTTTCCGTGTGTGCCTATCACATTCTGTGCTTACCAGTCTTTCAGCATGATCATGCTTGTATAGTTCTTTTAAAATGTTCACCCCCTTTTTTGTTCGTTTCTGTAGGTTCAAGCAGACTCTTCACCATTACGTACCAAGCAGCTCAACAAAGCATGTTAGATTTTGACTTCTCACATTGTGTAGAGCGTGACATTGGTGACGCCGTGCTCTGTTTCAAAAGGCGCGAGACTATCGGTCGCATGGTCGTGATCACGACAACACATTTCCGTTACGCTCTGCCTCCCGAGGTCGTCGTAGTTCTTGGCAACATCTCCTCTCCACACAACTTCGTTCATGCACAGTGAAACACCCTGTAAGTCGGAATCTTTCATAGAAAGCACAGTTCCGCAAATGAGCCTGTGCACGCACGACTTCAAGCGACAGCGCAACAACGAGCCAGCAGCGGGAGTCACCTGACCATCGTTCTCCGGCTGGAATAATAGAGATAAGACGACAGCGGACTCCGCTCGAGACGAGTCGGGTTCCTGAACAACTAGCTGTTTGTGGCAGTGTTTCTGATTTGTTTTAGCAACGTTTGAGGGATACAGACAGACCCCTGACAGGCCTCCAACAAGACAGACCAGCGAGGTAGTGTTCTTTTTTCTTCTAAGAAACAAGTTTTCTTTATTTTGTTGTTGTTGTTGTTAAGAGGTGGCACCGTTTGGTCGGGGGAAAGAAGTTAAAAAAATCTTTATATAAATAACTTTCGAAGAGAAATAAACAAAAGCCCGTGTGGGCTCAAACGCAATACTTCTTTTATGTATTAGAACAACCATACAGTCTCTAAAAGCTTAAAATGCACGTGGCTATTTATGTTTCACGCTTCTACAGATTGGTGACTCGATCTTTGGCGTTATAATAGGAAACAATCTCATTGACTGACGAGGGATAATAAAATGCTCGGGACGCATGACGCATCTCTGACTCGTAAGCCGTCACTGAGCATATTAGTTTATTAGGACGACTGTACACTCTAAGAAAAAGTGAGCACCCCCTCGTCATCATGCGTTTTGACGGCTGTAACGACCCCACTGGCTTACTTAACGACCCACTGGGCTCGAGCCATTGAGCGTTACCACCCTGTTGGCAGGTGACAAGCATGGTGTAGTCACGTTTTATAAACTCTTGAATGAACATTCAAGTGCATGCCGTTGTTTAATAGTAAAATCCACTTCAAAACTCTCAAAAAGTACTTGAAAATTGTTTTTTTTGTGCGTCGGTTACCATTTATTCAAATTTGAACCGGTCGAAACAGGCGTGTGGCTCAGTTCGCCCAAACTGGCAGAAAACAAACATTGCCAAAGAGTACAGGCAACCTTGGTAGGCACCTACTAAAACCCGAGGCAGATAAAAAGTATAGCGGTTGTCCTTTTTGCTTCCGTCGCGGGTTTTACCATGTACAGCAGTAAACAGCTGGCAGCTGGCGTCGTGCTCGAGAAATTTAACCAAATCTATAGAAATGCACAGGAAGCTACGCACAGGCGTGAGTTGACTTGAATGTTCTCCGGACGAGATACTCTTGTCGTCTTTTATTGTGCGGTTTAGTAAAGAGCGTGCTCTCATTAAAGGTGTGATCGTTCAGTTCTGCGTGCAGATCAGTTGCAAATGGCCTCCTCGGTTCCGCCGAACTTGCACGCCTGTCATACCCAATTTTTTGCTTTCAAGTGCAGTGAAGTATGAAGTATTGGACACCACGACTGAGGCTGGACAGGACGAGCGTACGCAGATATATGGGATCATGTCCGTGTATTTCAGTATTTCTCTGTCTCGGGATATATGACTCGCCTTCACTGGCTCATTTGGCACATTTCATCGAGCATACTCGATAAAAAAAATGCTTCAAACAAAAAGCGAGGGCGAAGGCTCTCATCGACCTGCATGCCACCGACGAGCACGCGCGGTACGTGGACGCGGCCGAATGTCAACGGAACGCCTTCGCAGCGGTTGTCATCGAGGCGTCGACCGCCACCACGAGGACGGCAGCGAGCGTGAGAAGCGCTGGAGCGGAACAAGCGGAGGAGGTGGCCATCGCCCTGGCCATCGCCGAAGCAGACTGCCACACGGTGCTGAGTGACTCGAGACAGGCGATGCGAAAGTTCACCAAAGGCCAAATCTGCCGGGAGACCAAGCCAGTATTGCGAGCGGTCAAACTGCAAGACAGAAAAGTGAGAATCAAGTGGCTCCCGGCGCACGCGGGCGACGCGTCGGAACGCAATGACAACCCCAACGAGACGGCACACGCAGCGGCGCGAGCGCTAACCAACCGCGCCCCGGCGACAGACCGTCCGACGTGGTTGGAAGGTTGGAAGCTTGAGCAGAAACAATTGTAGCGAAAAGAAGAAAACTGAAACAACGCTTCGGGGAGGGCCGGCGGACGGGCTTTGCTAGAATCACGTGCGCGTGCTAGTGTGCTCAACTTTTACTCAACCGCCGCTGAAGTCATTCGGATATGTAAAAAGAAAAGAAAATGCATCAGCGTGTTCAGAAAGCTGTGATAGCAGAAATTGGTTTCGATAATTGATACAATTAATAAAACAGGCTTCTATATACTTGAAGTGTAGGCTAGCGAGAAAACGAAACTGATCAAAACGTGACGTGTATCGACTATTCAAATTTATTTATAACCTGCAGTTCACTTTTGCTATTGATTATATTAGAGATACGAGCCCTTTCCTAAGGGCAGTAGAGAAAATATTATATACGGGTACATCTTGCACAGTCTTTTCGTATTTATGCAAAAAATGACAGTGGTCACCATCCTAATCGGTCACAGAAAATACAGCAGTATATAAGCTGGTGGTGTCGACCAGCAGTGTGTATAGAAATGTGGTGTCCATATCTCATGTTGTACCCAGTGCTGTTTGAGAGCGCGTCCATGTATAAAATGCTATGGTGTCTGTACGTTGCACAAGTGTGAAGCGTGGTGTGGTTTGTGTACATACGTGGATGGATATCTGGCCAGGCGCTCAAAAAAAACAGTTGGTTTCTTTTTTCTTTTTTTAGTTTAAGCTCTGTCCGTTAGGTGGCGAGTGTCGCCGGCCAATTCAAGGAGTCGCGCGTTTATGTGTCTACTTATTTGAGCGGAAAACATGGAGGCGTTCGATGGCTCCACGGAGCAGCCTACGGATGGTTCGGTTCTCGGCCTCTCGTCCCAGTGGGATCAGTCCCTTAGCCAGTTGAATGGGTGTTCCGTGCGGTGAATAGCGCCAAGTGGGTGCACAGACGCGGTGAGGATTACCAGAGATTTGAAAGTGGATAACGAATGCTAACCGGTGAGCAGGAGCGTTGAACGATCGTAACCTACGCCGCTTGAATCGGTGATGCTTCGCCTCGCCGTTGTCAGCCGAAAACGCCGGATCACTTTCGGCAAGCACAGCAAGCAGATGCTTTGTTCAATAAAGACATCATTCCATTTGTCGCTATACTGATTCCTTCTTTGAATGTTTTCTGGCCGCGAAGTAAATGCAGCCGGTCGCGGGAAAGCAGTCGCAGACAAACCCCCTCGAATGCCCCCCCCCCCTCCCTCCTCACACACCGTCGCCCCTACCCGTAATAGGTACGGTGCCGGTGCTTCGAGGCGCGTTTTGGAGTGATTTAGCACGCACGGAAGGCAGCGAACGGGCGTACGCACTTGAGAATCGTATTTAGCAAAAAGCAGTCCAGCTCGCTAGGCCTTACTCGTATTGCTCCACTGTCGCTTGCCAGCCGCCATGTTTCTTTTGGGGTGCTCGCCGTGAGCACCTGTTGATTGCGTGCTGTGTAACCACCAATGGGGTCGTTAGTATAACTAAGTGGGGGTAGCGATATCTGTGACGGCTTCTTACTACCCCTATGACTATCCTTTTGTTGAGAGTGTAGTCGCTGACAGGAACGCAGAGCGTGGAGCGTCCCGACCATCTTATCACCACTTGGCAGCCAAACACGTTGTGGTATCAGCAAATAAGATTCCCGAGTAACCAATCACGAAGCAAGTAGCGGGAATATAATGAGCCACGCCCGACGTTTTGTCAGCTGTCGGTGCACCTACCCATGGAGGGAACGAAGTTATTCCATGATCTCTTTAATCGGCTTGCAAATGATGCACCGCATTAAAGTCGACAAGTTATAATTCTGGTCGAGACTGAACCAATATGCCGAAATACTTAGCAGCGTTTTTCCTCACACTTAAAAGACACCGTGAGTTAATCGAGTTATGCATTAGGTCGGGCGTGTTGGTGAACAATCGCACATGCATGTAGGCGAAAACGAGGGCGAGACGTGAAATAGTCTTCTTAATAAACAAAGGGCAAACGCCAACCAATCCCTAAAATATTGTACGGCCCCAACGTTTTGGTGCCGGCTCGGCACCTTCTTCAGGGGGCTATTTAAAAGAGAAGCTTCTTTCTTTTCTTCTGCGGTGAATGTAGGGCAGCATCTTCGTTTTTTACGGTGGTTAGTTTTGAAACCAGGTGCGGTACCCTCGTTTTCTTCAAAGTTGGTTATTTACAAACAAGAATCAGCATCTTCGTTTTCCTTTATGGTAGGGGCCTGTTTCTTTGGTGTCTCCTCTAAGTGTCGTAGTCCACACTGACGTGATGCTGAATTGCTGGTCGAAGGTGCCGGAGGCTCGACTTGATCATTTCCTGATGTGGATCTGTACGTCTGCCATGGTTCTATCGAGAGTCCGTTGGCGCCAGTTGGTCTGCGACATCCAGGATTCGGGTATTATCAAAGTCGATGCGGTTGTCATTGTCCGGTCACGCGGTGTTGCGCAACAGCGCTACGCTCTCGGTCAAATTTGCGTACGTCATTCTTATGTTGGCGGACTCTTTCGCTGAGGTTTTTTGTTTCGCCGACTGTATGAAGCGGAACATAGCACAGGGAATTCGGTACACAACGCCTTGTGCCTTTTCTCTTGCTGGACGGTCTTTCGGACGAGGCATTATGCGCCAAGTGTCGAAACAGGTTTGTGAGTCACCTGAATACCTTCTTTGGCCATCGTACGGGCCAAAGTTTCGCTAGTTCTCTTTATATAAAGTACACACGCCAGCGGATGTTCGCGGCGGGACGGCGTACTATCCTCTGAGCTGCATCAAGACTGCGACCAAGATAGCACTGGAAAACACGGCTGATGCAGCATGCGTTGGTGGCTATGCACTTTGAGGTCGGCGATAGACAGCCCGTTCTGCACTGTCGTCTGCACTTTCTGGTCCGCCGTGTGCAGATGCTCACTGCAGCCAGGCGGCACGCAGGGTCCGCACACCACGTGATCAGTCGGTCTGCGACTCGTCCGTCGTGTGGATACAGGTCAAGTGCCGAAGGCCACGTGACGTGTGCTGAGGGCAAGGCTGCCGGAGTATACGATTAATATTCATGGTTTGGTCATCTACTGCGCCATGACTCAACTCAAGAACACGTTGGCGCCAGTTTTGGTTTCATGCTCGAGATGAAAGCAGCACAGCTAGCGAAGCGGTATGTAAACGTTGCCTGCAGTATCTCTACGTTCAGGACTCACCTCGATTTTACGAAAGCCTGTCGAGATGAGCACATAGTTCCACAGAGCCTTCTTCTCAAGCGCCTCGTCCATACACCTGAAGGACACAAGATACTCGACCAGGCAGAGCACCGTCTGGTTAAAGCCCGTATTCACGAGTGTCAAGCAACACTCAAGAAGAAGGAGCTAGACTTGTTCTTCATTCGTCGGCAGCTTGAACACCAAATCCCAGATATCTTTCCATCCCTTCAGTCTTTCACCGAAAACATCGCTTCGACTTCTGCACAAAAACGACGGGATTCTCAGAAGGAGAAGCTCTCGAAGCTGAAAAAGAAACGCGAAGCAAGATACGGATCCGACACTACCAGGTTCGTCACAAACCTCTCCTCAAGGGAACTCTCTTCGGTCGAGACTGCTGTTTTGGCAAAAGGCCACGGCTTCAACGTGACCACGACCAAGCCGCCCATACCAAAGATTGTCGCCACAATAGAAGAGGGCATCACGCATTTGAACCCAAGCGCCCAGGAACGGGTCCGACAGAAAACGGTCAGCATTCTGTCGAAAATGCCATTGCGTCAGCAATACAACATATCAAGAGAAGAATCGACAGCACTTCGGCAGCTAAGAGATGACACAACGATTGTGCTTTTACCGGCGGACAAGGGTAACTCGACGGTCGTCCTAGATCGGGAAGACTACGAACGAAAGGTGAAGGATCTTCTGGACAGCTCGGCTTATCAGAAACTCAAAAAGGACCCCACCACAACAAGTTCAGACAAATCTGAACAAACTTCTGGCGGGAATTTTCAAAAAACATCCAGAATCAAAGAACCTTTACCTACGGCTCATATGCAGAAATGGCTCTGCTCCTGGTTTTTATGGACTCCCTAAGATCCATAAGCCAAATGTTCCCCTCCGACCTATCGTGGATTTTACAACGTCCCCGCTTCGGGCGCTATCCAACTACCTCCATCGCACCCTTTCCCCTCTCGTCGGAAGAACGCCAACTAACGTACAAAACGCCGGTCATTTCGTGGAGCTCGTTTCAGAACTCAAGGTCACCACCGAGGACAGTCTAGTGTCTTTCGATGTAATTTCACTGTTCACGAGCGTTCCAGTGCCCCTGGCAGTAGCCACAGCCAGAAACGCTCTCGAAAACGAGAAAGACCTGAACGAAAGAACCTGCCTCAGCGTGGATGAAATATGCTGCCTCCTTGAATTCTGCCTTCACAGCACCTACTTCAGCTTCCAAGGAGAGTTCTTCAGCCAGACCAGCGGAACCGCAATGGGTGCTTCTATTTCGGTTACTACGGCAAACCTGACGATGGAAGCGATAGAACAAAGGGCGCTGCGGTCATTTCCGGCTAGCCCCAAAGTGTTCCTACGCTACGTCGATGACTGCTTTTGTATCCTCAAAACATCAGAGGTGGACAACTTTCTAGCCCACCTAAACTCCATCGAGCCGGCCATCCAGTTTACATTAGAGCTTGAAAAAAACGGCACCTTGCCGTTTCTGGATGTGCTTGTCAAGCGAGTAGGCGAAGACATGAAGTTCACTGTATACAGGAAGCCGACCCACACCGGACGTTACCTTCGGTTTGACTCATACCACCCTACGAGTCACAAGGCGTCGGTGGTTGCGACCCTGTTGTCCCGAGCTCGGAACATCTGCTCCTCAAAGGAAGACAAAGAAAGTGAAGAACAGGCTGTCATCGCCGACCTCAAAAAGAATGGCTACACCAACAGCTTCATCAGCCGTGTTGTCCGTCGTCTTGGTCGCAGTCTTGAGCACCCACAGAATAGTACGCAGTCCCGCCCAAACATCCGCGTCTGTGTACCTTATATAAAAGGAACTAGCGAAACTTTGGCCCGTACGCTGGCCAAAGAAGGTATTCAGGTGGCTCACAAACCTGTTTCGACACTTGGGCGCCTAATGCCTCGTCCGAAAGACCGTCCAGCAAGAGAAAAGGCACAAGGCGTTGTGTACCGAATTCCGTGTGCTGAGTGTTCCGCTTCATACGTCGGCGAAACAAAAAACCTCAAGGAAAGAGTCCGCCAACATAAGAATGACGTACGCAAATTTGACCGAGAGCGTAGCGCTGTTGCGGAACACTGTGACGACAATGACCACCGCATCGACTTTGATAATACCCGAATCCTGGATGTAGAAACCAACTGGCGCCAACGGCTCTTTATTGAGTCATGGCGCATACAGACCACACCAGGAAATATTAATCGATCCTCCGGCACCTTGCCCTCAGCATACGTCAGTGGACTACGGCACTTAAAGGAGACACCAAATAGACAGGCCCCGACTAGAGCCACTCTATACGGCAGCGTAGCTGTCAGAGTAGCGAAACGAAGCAAAATTATCTAGATGTACGATGTCAGAAGCGCCAATAGAGATGTCCATTTTGGGCCTGAGAGGTTGCCATGGTAACCCTGCTGCTAGCGACGCCGGGCGGCTACTTTTTTAGTCTAGTTTCGTTGATATCTCCATTCGTTGTACCGCAGCGAAGGCTAGAAGCGCGAGCTCATTGCGTTGGCAGCCGCTCTTAAGTCACGAGAGCTTGTGCCGCCGAGGATATGCCCCAGAGCAAAGAGCTCGCGCTTGTAGCCTTTCCTGCGGTACATCATAAGGTGAAACAGGGTGTAGAAGACGCTTGGCATGGCGGTGCGGCACGGGCCTCTGGAGGAACAGTGCCTGTTTCTTCTGTGAAGTGAGACGATTTGCAGCCCGGGGACTGTCGGGCGACGAGAGATGCTAAGTATCGTAGGTGCACGGACAAGGCGAGTGGTTTTCTGCGCCACCGGGATGGCGGCCGCTTCGTGGGACGTATGTACCGTCCTTGTGCTTTGTGACTTCGCTCCTATGAAACAAAATTCGATTACGCCGGCCACGACAGGACAATTGCCTCGAGACATGACTGCTGCTCCACTGCCCAATAGTAAGCGAATGTATGCTTCGCATCATACTTCTTCAAGACCCAATCATCCATTCAAGATAAGATTATCTCACCGACTGGCGAGGAGCGACTTCCACATCGGTCTCACCCTCGTTTCGGCGATAAACAGTCGACGGGGTAAAACCAAGAAGGACAGCATGATGGTATCCAGAGGATTGTTAACGCCATCGAAAGCGCCGGATGCCGGATATGAGGTGTTCTTGAAGACAGGTCAAGTGGTCATCCGGAAGTTTACCGGCATGCAAAAAGTCAATATTTTTATCTGGTGTAGCACAAATATCCGTGTTAAAGGGGCCATGAAATTATTTTCATATTTCTTCTTCCTTAGCTGCAATCCTCAACTCAAAAGCGAACTGTGAAATCACGCGGTCATGACATGCTAGGGCACCGGTGCGATGACCCCAAGCTTCCACTGTGCTTTTTAAGCACACCATAGAACTTGGCATTCGTAAGTAATGGTAAGTTCCGTGAGGGCACTCATTGGCAAAAACGCAAATTCAAATATTCGTCGACGATTTGATTGTTGACGAGCGCATACGTCCGAGTGACGCAGTTTTCGTGTCCAATGCGTGAGCTGGGGTCGGCTGACGTCATTTTTGCGTTTGGGGGCATTCCAAAGAGGATATTTAGAACCATACATACATGATAACATCATAGCACATGGACATTAATGAGCACAAAACGGGCTCAGCTTCACAAAATAAATATTACACTCGTAAGAAATAATTATGTCTGTAACTTGTTAATAACAAAGACGAACACACCCTTCTGGAGCATCTAAGTTTAATAGCATGTGTTGATGCATTTTTATATAGCAGGACATTTCATATACGTCATTTGAGCAAACGCCAGCTTGTCACTTGAGAAAACAAGCAAAAAAACACTGCGATGAAAATGTAAGCTACTGCAAAGAAAGCACGTTATATCAAAATCTTCAGAACTGCCAATTCGTAAAATCGTCGATTAGTACAAAAGGTTAAAGATCGCAGGCACTTTCTCGCTAAAAGCTGCTGTGATTATTCGGTGACCTAGGGCTGAAACAACTTACCCTAGGCCCTACAGGTGACCTATATCTTTCGTTTCGATTCTCAGAAATTCAAAATTTCAAAGAAAGCTAGAAAAATGCGAAAATTCTATCCTAAAAATCCTAAAAGCTATATCGTAAAATCGGTGATCAGTACAAAACTGAAAAATCACAGGAGCTTCCTCGCAAAACGTTTCGGTGATTATGCGGTTACCTGGGGCTGAAACAACTTCTCCAAGGCCCAACATGCGACGCATACATTTCCCATTCATTCTCAGACACTCCAACGTTGAAACAAATCCTAGAGTATGCGAAAATTGCATGCATGGGAATTCGAGCACCGCTAAGGCGATATGACTGATGTTGTCGCACAGGTGCTAATATCCAGAGCGATCCTGCACAGAAAAGGTATAAAGTCTCATTGTTTCACATCTTCACGTCATACCTGTGTCAGAGAGCACGAAGTCCGAAATCGTCGGCAAGTAGCGGCACATTACGACTACCGCGCACCGAACAAAATCGTATCCACCTGCTCTGGGCGCTGCCATCTTACCTGTGACATCACGTCTCTTACGAGGTCACGTGACGAGTAGTCACTCGGTTGCTATGGGCACGGTGCCAGTTTGGCTCGTTGCTATGGTACCGCGTGTGACCAATCCCGGTGAGAGGTGGCACGGGGAAAAGCGTGGCGCTACTCTGGCAGCTACGCTGCCATTTCGAGTGGCTCTAGCCCCTACCATAGAGGAAAACGAAGATGCTGATTCTCGTTTGTAAATAACCAACTTTGAAGAAAACGAGGGTACCGCACCTGGTTTCAAAACTAAAAACCGTAAAAAACGAAGATGCTGCCCTACATTCACCGCAGAAGAAAAGAAAGAAGCTGCTTCTCTTTTAAATAGCCCCCTGAAGAAGGTGCCGAGCCGGCACCGAAACGTTGGGACCCTACAATATTTTAGGGATTGGTTGGCATTTGCCCTTTGTTTATTACGTTTAACCCAACCAGGCAGACGTCTGCCGAAATGTTCACCTTCAATAGTCTTCTTGGGAGCCACGGGATGGGTGGGTTAATGTCGTGGCCGGTGTCTAAAGGTATAGGCGCCTTAGCACACTCCTGAGACAAGGCAGAGCGGTCGGCTGGCGATGGTAGCGGCGGAGACACCCGAGCAGGGACAGGTAACTGCTGAGTTCCTCGGGTCAGCGCGGACCCCGGAAGTGGCGAGATCAAAAACAAAGCGACTGACCTTCCTTTCATTTTATTTACAAATACTATCATTCCTTAGGTGGAATTCAATAGGAGTGGCAAACTATTAAATGACATTTAATCCCAGTAAAAAGCCCATAGAACAAATTTGGGTAACCTAATAACGCTCAATGCATTCTGATAAACACTAGTCCGCGTTGAAAGACAGGGGACGTCCAAAAAAGCTGTTTTTTTATGTTTACAAGCACGTGTGTTTAGCTTTACACTTTCAAATCTTAGTTACCTTCAAAGTCCTCTCCGCTTGATACAAAAACATGTTGGGACGTTTCTTGCATCGCTCAAAAATCCTTTAAGCTTTCGATTTCTATGCCTTTCCGTGCTTCTACCGCTTTTTGCTTCACCTCTTCTGCATCAGCCAATTGTTTCATTTTACGAGGACAAAACAGGGACATAAAAAACAAACAAAGAGTAAAATAAAATAAAAATAACGAAAGCCTATGCTGTTTGTTTGGCTTGCATGTCCCAGTTTTGTTATTGGAAATTGGACAGCTGCAGGCTCAACCATCTACAAAAAGTTTCAGTTTGAGAATTTGTTTCTCCCGTTGAAACAAAAAAAAGTCACACAGGGCAGAGGTCGGGCGAGTAGGTTGGGTGAGTCACTGGGATCATGCCATTTTCAGGAAAACAACTGCTGAACACTTGGCGCTGTGTGTCCAGAATGACTACCCAAGTTGTTTTGAGACATTCGTTCACCAACGCGCCTGCCCATACCGCGCTTAGTGTTCAAACGTTTTTGACCAAAAAGGTTTGATTTCTGTGCCCCACTCTCACTATACACTCGACCAGAACCTGTGTGACTTGTTTGTTTCCCCATAGAAAAAATATAAAAAAACGGTAAGTCAATGTTGAAGTAATCACAAAAAAAACACAAAATCCTTCAGAAGCTGCGAGATGCATTAAAATCTGCGACATTAAGGGGTATTTTAATCATTGAAGAAAACATCGCAACAAGTGCATTGCATCAGTCAAAATGCACTTGGAATGTGATTGAAATTTGAGCGCGTAAAAATAAACGCACGATTTTGTAAAAATAAATTTACGTTTCATATGGACCCTTCTAGTATGTGCAGTAAAATGCCAAGAGTCTAAGCACAGCTCAACACAATTCTCAAAGCTAAACAAAAATGAATATCTGCGTATCAGACATAATACAGAAACAGGAGCCGAGCAAAAAGTTTATACTATCCTTAAAAGCTAATTTAGAAAAAAAAAAAGAAACAGCGACACACTCAGGAACACATTTAGTTAATTTATTGTAGTCGGATATTGTACGAGCGGAAAAGAGGAGTGATTGAATGAGGTGGTTTTGTTCAAAAGAACATACTAGCGGCGAAGAACTTACAAAGATGACTGTCCAAGGCAGGAGTCGGAACTTCAATTGTATTAAGCGGCGCACAAAACAGTGGCTCCATGAATTAATAAAATTAAAAAAAATTTCGAAACAATGTTCTACAACTCGCTGATTGCTTCCGCACTCCCTTAACTCCCATAGCATTTGAAGATTGCAAAGTGTGCAAAAAGACTGTCAAACGTTTTGGGTGAGTGTTTGTGGGGAAGGAGAAGGGAGGAGGTGGAAAGGTAGCATATGTTTTATTCTGCTTTGCGACGCTAATAAAAACGGGGGTGTACCATGACGGCCATGAGGATTGTAGGCTGTCTCAATTTGCGCCATGTTTCAACTTGACGTCGGCCTGAAGCATGCACTTAGAGCTGAAAGAAGATTAATGGCAGAGGCTACTTTTGACGGTTTGTTTGATTTTGTTTCGTGAGCAAATTTTCTATGTACCAGCGGCAAAATTGCCTATGACCAGGCTCACTGGATTAACTTTGGTAGTATTTTCATGGAATAAGAGTGAAGAATAATAATCGCGGCCCACGTGTCTCTTGTAGTGTGTAGAGATGCATCAAAAGAAGTAGAAAAAAAAACATAATCAAGATAGGGTCCTAAAAGGCCATATCTTTCATCAAACATTCGACTGTTTGTTTAAAACTTGTAGCTTTTCATTGTTATTCTGCTTAGTTTAGACTACTTTAGTTATTGTTTTAAGATATAGATAGCTTTTGTACTGTGATCTGCATCGGCTCTCAGATTTTAGGAACACTTACATGTCTTAGCAATAATAGCATAATTTTTGTTTCTTAATATTTTGTTGCGATATAACTTAGATATTGAGACGAAGACAGACGGCTGTTGTTTGAGGACACTTTACCTGGAAGCTCCAAGATCGAATGCTCCATGTTAGCGCACGAATGCGAACCCCCTCGAGCCGAATTGTATTTCACTTATAATGATGCAAGAAGATAAAGTGGACACACCTTCAGGTTCGTCATATTACCAACCCCTGCGCATCCCGGGCTGAAGGAAGAAGGTGGAGATGTAGTGTGGTTTGAAAGTGTAGTTCGCATGCAGTGCACATTACTGCGTAACATAGGAACTATACCGTAGCAGTTGGCTGGTCTACGTTCGGAAGCAGCTGGAAGGCCGTTGTCCGGAAGTTAAAGATTCGGGAGAAACTCATTTCTAGAGGCGGTACACATCAATGCGTGTGTAAAGTCTAAAGCGCCCATAATGCGGTGGAAATAGGGGCTCCACATTGTAGATCACGGAGTAAGCTGTTTGGGGATGCTAAATCAGTCAAGTGAATTTATGTATAATATTTACGCAGAAACCTATCTGATTTTCTTTGTTTCCTATAGGCGAAGCTACGGTTTTCTAACCCCTGATGTTGGATGTGTATTTCAAATTCTAGTTCTTTAGAAAATCTTTTGCTTTTTTATATCTTCGTCCTTATGAGTTTTGATTTAACCTTCTGGAATCCATTTGTTTGAAATAGTTCCGTTTTTTAAAACATTTGAATTTTTGCTCTGGAGAAAACACTGAAACTTCCACGCTATACCTAGTTAATGTATTTTGCTGATTTAGAAATAAATACAAACCGTTCCTTGAGTATTAAAACTTGTAATCAAGTTATGCTATTTGAAGAATACAAACAATTAAGCAACACCGGTTTCTGGGTTTAAAAAAAAATCACGTTTGAAAATCCAGTTATGTTCACAAGCGAGGTGCCGTAAAAATACAATCGTGGGGAAATACGCTTTGTTTTTTTTTTTGAGTATTTAAGGCCCGCGCCTGCAGCCGTAAAGTACACAATTAGTTTCGTTTCTGTCCATGCCTTTGTGGATTCGCGGCATTTGTACGAGAAGGAAGAGCCAAACAGCGTGAGAGGTAATGAAGATAAAAAAATCAGAGTCGTTTCAGCCAAGCTGTAAATAACTTTAATACCAAAAGCTATATTTCTTTATCTCTCTTTATTTTTCTTTCTTACCTGGGAATATGAGGAGGCTATTTAAGGTCGGCCAATAAATTCAAGAATAGATTCAACCCGATCCTGCTGGACGTTTTGGTATTAAAACTTGTGTTTGGGCCAGTTGGTTCGTACTGATCTAAAAGGCTAAAAAGTGGAAACAAAACCAGGACAATAAAGACACAAAGACGACAGGACGGGCGCTGACTCACAACTGATTTTATTAGAAAAAGCTCTTTCACTTTTATACTCAAGATCATATGCCACCACCTACACTACAACCAACCACCACTCTTACAGGCAGCTATCTTGAAACGTTACTTCTTTCTGGAGCAAAAAGAGATAAGACATGCTAACGCAGTTGTCATCTTTCCTTTTGATATAAAGCGCCTCTATAATCTCTCTCTCTCGGTTTTATCTATAAAACCGAGAGAAAGATTATAGAGGTGTTTTATATCATAAGGAAAGATGACAACTGCGTTAGCATGCCTTCTCTCTTTTGCTCCAGAAAGAAGTAACGTTTCTAGATAGCTGCCTGTGAGAGTGGTGATTGGTTGTAGTGTAGGTGGTGGCATACGATCTTGAGTATAAAAGTGAAAGTGTTTTTTTCTAATCAAATCAGTTCTGATTTAGCGCCCGTCCTGTCGTCTTTTTGTCTTTATTGTCCTATTTTTGTTTGTACTTTTTAGCGTCTTAAACCAAGGGCTTGGTAGTGTTTGTCGCACAAGTCCAAGAAGTACTCCATTTCGTCTTTTGTTACTTTCGTCACTATATCTTCTGGTACGACGTTCAGTACGGTGTCAATTAGAATCCTGAAAAAAAGATACGTAGAAAATAGCACGTGTCAAAGCAAACTCGCTGGAAGACAAGAATAGGCTCCACAATGCTATCACTTATCTGCTCTCAAAACGTTAGGTGTATATATCACCTTGGCGAAATGTGCCTAGCCACTGGGGGGGGGGGGAACACGCACTGAGTGCAGTAAACGCGATTACCAGCCCAGCGAAAAAAGGTGGTAGCATGCAGAAATCAATTGTTAAGATAGTGATGAAATCTCGTATATAATACTATACCATCCTATATAAGTGGCAACTAACGTGCATAACGAATATAGTTTTCCTAGAAAACCATAGCGTCTTCCATTCCAATATGCTGCTAGCCTCCATGACACGTAATGTACATTTGGTACTATCGTGCATGCAACGCGTCAACCTCTGGAACTTTAAAGATATCTTAATTTATTCACCCAAATACTGCTGTTAGTGTCGCAACTGCCTATTCGTGCGGCCAGGTGCGATCCTTGTGGTGGAACGTGCAGCGAAGTTATAAGCTACAGACACCTGCTTTGTCGTAATCTCTCACTCAGCGAGAGCTTCACCAATTGGGACGCCGTGATCAAAGTGACACCTGCGTCAGCTCGTCCTCTTTCATGTACCCTCAGCTGCCAGGTTCGCGACAACGCCTAGCGTTACCCGGTAGCACATGAGTCACATTTGGTTATTTTGTCGTTTTCTTTTTTGATAGATCAATGAGATAAGACCGGTCGCGGATGCGTTCTATTGACACCGGTCGCGGATGCGTTCTATTAACGACGAGCGCGAGCAAAAGCGTGGCTGTGATTGGCCTACCACGACTGGCCAAACGCTCGCCATGACTTTTGGAATATAATTAATTATATTTTCATTAATGAAAAATAAGAGGAATGTCAGACAGACAAATCTGACGGTGTAGATTGAAGGACGTGATGACTAGAAAGCTTTCACCATACCATATAAATTGCAACGCACACCTTAGAAGTATGCTGATTTCATCAGCAAGTTTGAGTACGCAACCGTTGCCTCAAAGCATTGAGGGAAGTTTAGTCTTTCTGCACGTGCGACAACCTGTTGTGCCCAAAGATAATGAAGAAGTAGAGTGAGCATATAAACGAAGACAATGCAATATCTACTGCTTTGATGGCGTTCCTTTATTACTCATTCGGCTATACCACATTTGCCGACGAGGGTAAACTGGATAAATATTCAATAATTTTGCAGCGCGTGCCACTCGAAGACAAGAATGAGTCACGCAACGCTGCCGCCACTCTCTCCTTTTTTTTTTGAAAGGCCTGGAAGACCTGCGGTTCAGTGGGACCAATGGCGGCGCATGTTCGCGAATTACCTCGACTGCGTCGATGAGGCTTCTCTTCCGCCGAAACGAAAAAAAAAGAAAACAAAAATTGCTGCGACATGCTTTAGGAACAGAATGGCAGCGAGTCTTGTTCACGTAGCCTCACGTCACTGCGGCTTAAAATGTTACATTTCTCGCCGCTGCTGTATCCACGTTGAACTCTACTCCGAGAACGGACGTGTACCTAGATGCTCTTGCTACTCTGGAGGCATGCTACGTAGCGATGTACAACGTCATCACTGTACGCCGCAAGTGTCGCCAGCGTATTCACGATCCTGGTGAAACTATTCGTGAATTATTCACTGCATAAGATGACTTTCTCAGATTTACGATTTTGGCTCGTCATTATACGAAGAAGTACCTGACCAGCTGGTAGAATGAGCTTCCATGACTCATGTTCGGGAATGACTCCGCCTAGAAGGTTTTGCACTTACCCTCGAGGACACCTTGAAATTGGCCAGAAGCGTGGAACAGTCAAAGAAAACAGTTCAGGCAACAGTGGACACTGCTGCGGTTGTGTAGAAACTTCAGAATGATAGAGAAAAAAAACTCAGTCCAAATTCCAACAAGACGTTCAACATCAGCCAGGCAGAAAAAAAAACATGCTACCGCTGCGGATCAGCAGTTCACATTGCAAATGCTACTACGTGTCCAGCAAAGAACAAAACCTGCTCCAAATGCAGAGAGCAGAAAAATGTTCGCTCTGTTTGTCGAGGCGCAGCGTCAACAATGGAAGTTGTGAGCTTTTCTTCTGCCACTAGTACCAGTAACTTGAGTTCGCTTGAACAAAGTAAAGAAACTGGTCTTGTCACGAAAGTCTTCGAAGTTGCAGAAGTTCACAAGGTCGGAATCTACGTGAGAATCTAGGCAGAAGAGCAATAAGTCACATTGCCTCTTGACGCTGTTTCTGCTGTTTCAATCCTTTCTCACGACAGATACCAGAAGTAATTTTACAGTAAACATCCACTTCAACAAGTTGCAGTACAGTTACAAAAGTACCTAAGAAAGCGCATCTCACTTCTAGGATGTTTTGTGGCCACCGCCACCCACAAATATTCCTCAGCACAACTTGTTCTTTAGGTCTTGACCCAACGTACAACCCTGATAAGACTGGATGTACTGTCTGCCTTGCGACTTCGCATTGAGGGATCCACCTTGCAGTATATGCAGATATCTCCACCGACTTCCAACAAATAAGGAACCATCGTGGACTCTACCTATGCTCACTTGTTCCCTCCAAGAATAGATCTTGTAAAAGGATACGAGCACTAATTCAAAGTGAAGAAAGGTATCCCGCGTGTCGCAGTCAAACTCCGTCGATTACCCCTGAGGGTTCGAGAAGAAGTGTCTAAGGAATTTTAACGATTACTAGACAAGGACATCATTGAACCATCAACGCACCGAAATGGGTATCACACATTGTCTTTGCAAGAAAGAAAGATGGAAAACTACGACTTTGTGTGGATCTCCGTGCTCCAAACAAAACAATCCTTGTCGACTGGTTTCCTCCAACAAACACGGTGGACTAAAGCCCTTTGTGGACCGTCCAGGACAGGCAGTCGCCATGATAGGCTATGTGATGTCAGCGGACGTGCACCGTATACCGAACTGTTTACGCGTTGCAAAATAAATGTAGATGATCATATAAAGCGTTTGTTCGCATCATAACTTGTATCGGACTATAAAAATTAAAACGACGTTTAAAGTTGCGAAATGAATGGCACTGGTGTTCATAGTCTAAATCTAATCATTAATGCAGAAATAATGTAGAGGATATTTTTGTTCATCTACTGTTTTCCCACTATTTGACTGTTTCCATGCGGACCCGGATGAAACCTCTTGAAAGAAATTAATTCAAAATTGTAGGAAATGCATATTTGAAAATTTGTTTGTAGCCGTAATCATCGCTTGCACGGATACAATGTAATCAAAGTCAAATTTGGGGGTTTTTACGTGCTAAACCAACGACGGGCAGATATCTGGTACGCCCCAGCGGTGGACTGAGGATTAATTTGGACCGCCTGGGGATCTCTTGACGTGCAACCGAAAGCTCGGTTACACGGGCCTCCTCCGCAATAAGCCTCTGTCAGATTGCGGGCACCTCGGCCGGGATTCGAACCCGCCGCATGGGGATCAGTAGGCCAGCGCTCTGGCCTCGGAGCCACCGAGGCGGCGGATACAATGTAATAAACCATCTAATTTAGTTTGAAGTCCTTGAATCTCAGCATTTATTCACACTTTGTTATTGTTTTCCTTAATTTATTGAGCCTGGCCGATTATAAGCCCGATAGGCATCAGGCAGGCCCCAATGAGAATGATTCCTTAGTGGTAAAAGCGGGACGCTCCTTCCTACATAGAGTCTATGCCCTTAATAGAATAATGCCGACCAACCTTCTTATTCATCGAACTGATTAACGTAAAAAAATTATGGTCGTTGCCACTGCATCAAAGTACATTGGAATTCAAAGAAATATCTGAAAGTAGTATACTGCTGATGGACTGTGTTCCGCGAGTCGGCAAACATAAGCGGTGAATTGCTTAAAGGAGCCAAGAAACGATGTTTCCACTTTCGTTAAATACTACTTAGAATCACTCCATAACGCTAATAGCTGAATAAAGTATCTTAGGTTTACTTTCTAGGCAATGGCAGTCACCAAACATATTCGAGATATATGAGCATCGTTCATACCCTCAACTCGGAGCCAGGATAAGCGGACGCGTGGCCTGGTGCTTATCCCTATGCTGCTAACGTTAATTATAGCCATGTGATGGGGTTCGCTAAGTAGAAAACGCGTACTGAGCTCCAGGCATTGTGAGAATGCTGCTACACTCATCACCGCAGTGGTTGAACACGAGCCACTACCCGAGTGTCCGCCGAGGCACTGATCGTAATGAAACCGAGTCAAGTGCCCACGCAGTTCTCGTGTTCCAACCATGAGCCGCGCTGGACTGTCGTAAGGCGGGTAGTTTCGATCCCACCATTACGTCATGGAGCTTTGCGAAGGCAAGACTGAAAGGGCGAGTCCCCTTTTATCATCGTGATTTCACCGCGACAAAGAATCTTCTGAATCACTGGCGGTTTGTGCGAGTATACTTGGGCCAGATTAGGATCAGTACGGCTCGGCAATGTCGTGAACAATCCAACAAGATATCGTTTCATGACCCATTTAAAAGAATTCGCGTATATGGCGGGCAACTGTTCCAAAATGCGTCTGCGGCAAATCGGAACACAAGGAGAAGCACGCCAAACAAGGGGCAACTTAGGGAGAGCGCGCGGGAAACAAGTGATGACGAGACAACCAAATGGTCGCTGTCATTGGTTGAGGTTCAGGAAGAGGGGGGCATTTTAATTCCACGTGGTTGCGCTTAGGGGGAAAACAAACGCACGAGGTACGCAAGGAGCAAACGAATTCTTGCACGCCGTCTCATGTCCGATCGAAATTAAGACCTTCAAACTAAATTGTTATTCTAAAATAGTAGCTCTGTCGTTCGACAAATAACGAGTATTTTTGGCCTACTTACTTGCTTCCAAGCCTATTGCAGTCAAGGACAGTGTCATTTGAATCCTGGAATATTTCGACCAGTCTGTGACCTTCGTCCTCTACATCTGTAATGATCCGGTGCCTGACGCCGGGAATGGCCCTGCAACCATAAAACACGTGGCTACTAGAACTTCACTTTTTAAAATTATTTTCACTCTTTGCCAAATAAGATTAGTCCCGTCAACATGATGTTCACAGTTCATACACCGCTTTTGTTACCACTGATAGCGTACCACTTGGGCTTATATTACGATCTATGTCAGTATCGGTGCGAGCGCGTGCGTACGCTCATATATTGGTTGGTCAGACGTGTCAGCAAAATGACACTTACAATTATTGCATGGAATCATCCATGAGCCTAAAACAATATAAAAGACACCACTTATTTTTATTCGAAGCCACCAAAAAGAACTCAAAATTAATACTTTTAGGAGCAGTCGGAGTGAAGGTACGCTGTAATATATCAATTGAGAAGTTCATGAAGAAGGCTTTCGAAAATTTGTAAATCTATAATGTTTTAGAAGAAAACATATATATTGGGAAACAGACTGTCAGCCACGATCGATGGATGTCAGGGATTGCAGAACGCGTACCAATTAGCTAAATAATTACCTAAAATTAAATATTGAACGTTTTATTCGTGAAAATGAAACAATGGTTCCATTGGAAACTTACTGCGCGTGATCGAGTACATCTATAACACTAAATTTTAGGCCGACCTTATAGGCACGTCGGAAGCTCACAGGTGCGCTAAAGTTTCCACGTGTGCAGCATCTGCAAGGCCGGTGATGCGAAAACGGCGATAATATTTTTATGACTCAGGTCTTCGTATTGCCGCCCTTGCACCTGCTGCACGAGTGGTGACTTTAGCGCAGACCCGTGCTTTCCACGTCCATCGAGTCATCCAAAACTTGACTGATTCAGCGGTCTTTTTTTTTGCGCTCTCCAATTTTATGATTAAAGCTAGATGTTTATTTTCAAAAATATAAAAGTAAATTAAATCATTTTTAATCCAGTTAGTTTTTTTTTGTTGCATTCCTTGACGTCCGCCATGGCTAGCAGTCTTTTCCCGAAAAGAGTTTATGTTTTCATAAAACCCCTACATTTGAGATTATTTTCTAAGCCCTCGCAGGAAAACACGTGTCCCAGCCCAGGTTGGTTTACCCGCAGCTGACATTGGGACCAATTTTAAGCTACAATTATAAAAATGAACTGTAGCATGAACGTTTTTTGCTGCTCAATCACGCAACTGGAGCCTGAACTAAAACATGCCCGTATTCATCTCCGTGAGAGACATATTTCGTCTAACCAAAATTAAGCTCAGGAGAAAATTAGGGCTTAAGCTAGGCGTTTAACAATAGCTTTTAAGTTGGCGGAGCAATGTGGTTAGTTGGGATAGTTGGTATTCAGACGATATGATAAAAACAGCTCACAAAATGTCTGTCCTTTGTGCGCTGTTTTTTTATCATTAAGTGGTTCTTTAGATGTAGATAATTTGTTGCTCAGTTTGAGAGTATAGGGTCAGTCGCTCTAAAAGCATCATCACACACATGTTACTTAAATGTTATAAACAATGATATTTACTGTTCAGCAAACTGGTTATGCATCAAGCTGTGTTCTACTATCAGCAGGTGATGTCAACGGTCATTTTGGTTTGTTTTATTTTTCATTCGTCACATCTAGGAGCTCAGTCGTATTTATGTAAGAAAGGTGCTAAAGAAAATGTTATCGCAATATATGTAAACACAAATTTTAGTTTAAATACCATTTCAGAATACCATATTTATAGGAGCCCGGGATTTTTCCGGAACAGGGACGATTTATCTTGAGCCAATCAGTTTAGTCAAAGTCACGGTGAAGAATAAAAACCCTGAATAAATCGTAATTTATGTCATGATTTAAAGGTGCACAGAGACAAAGTCACGGTGCCGCAGGCTCTCTATCATTGGCTTCGAAATTAACCAGCGAGAATAGCAATGCCTATCGCGTTCGTGACGTCAATCGCCTTTGCACGGCCAGAGATACTGAAGTTGCGAACATTGCGTCTTGGCGGCGCAACGCGTGTCAATCTCACCTAGTAGTAATATCCGAGGACTATACATAGTTTGCCGTAACGTCATTCGCGGCCATGTCGGGATTTTATGTGCGGTGAGCGTTCGCTTCACCGTGTTAGTTTCACACAGCAAAGCTATTAGTTCGAGGGAAGCAGTAAATAGAATTAACCGTCAGTACCTAGCAATGGCGACATCTGAAAGCCATGTATACAATATTCCAAGCATGGTGCCGCGACTGGTGCCCAATGTGTGAAAGCGCATTAAGCGTGCGCGTGAGCGTAGCTTCGGCAGGCTTGCATTAGTACGGACTCGTCTGCACGAGCAAAGACACGGCGGCGCCCCGTCGCCTCACTTGTAATCGCCTATAGAATGTATCCTCTAGGTGCCATATTTGAGCCTGTTATTCACAGCATTTCACGGGAAGGGGGGGGGTGATTCATGTGGTCGGCCTGGCAGAGTTACTCACATCATCAGATAAAGCTCGTACCAATCGTCTGCTAAGAAAGGTCAGCTTGATGGTGTGAGATGCACGTAGAGGAGGCACTGCTTATTGCTCCGCCAAGCTTCGCGATTCCGTCCAAACCCGAGTTGTCTATGCATTTGCGCTTTATTTCCGCGAGTGGCGCTGGGGCTGGTCGCATTCAACGTTATAAATGCGTCGGCTTCAAAACTAACAAATGGTATTACAAAAAAAAAACAACATGTTATAGGTTTTTTTTTTTTGCGTTGATGAGCGTAAGATCGGTGTTTCTGAGGTTAAAGACACAAAGTAGATTCTCGCTAAAGAAAAAATAAAAGATTAAAGTTCGCTTACGTACCCCTTGAAATTTTTATTTAAATCATACCACCTTTATTATGATGATTTAAATAAAACGTTCCTCGCAAAAAGAAAAAAGAAAAAAATCTCGAAAATAGCTTTTATACTGTTTGTCTCTAATTTGATGCTTTCTGTGTGCTTCTTTTGTACCGAAATAAAAAAAAAGTCAAGCAAGAAACATCAATATCCGGCTGAACACGAGCGAAAAGCAGTGCTCTTCTGGGAAAATCGGAGCATTCAACTTTCTCGCTAACCTTCACTTCGTTCGTCAGTTACGTAACATCTTATTGCAAACAAATCAGAGTGTAAAAGTAAGGAACGAATTTAGAAAAGTATCGTTTTATTACAAGCCAATCAAAATGGGAAAAAAAAGCAAATAAAGCTCTTTGGTTAACGAAACTCATCAAGCTGATTTTGTTCTAGTGTTGAGGGTTACTTAAATCAAAATTCATGAATAAAACGACAGTTCAAATTTACAGTAATCCTTTTTCTCACATTGTTTTCAGTAATCGGACCAATATTAAATTAATCTGACATGTTATATTTATGAAGGGATTAAGAATGACTATTTTGTAGCTACAGTGATTTAAAGTCGAATAAAATTTATCTAAATAAATACATTTAATTTAATTCTAATAAATTTGATTTTTTTATCCTGATTTTTTATCCATTTTGGCCAATCTGAAGCAGATCGGTATTATGCAGTCTCGGCGGAAAATACATCAAACGCATTTGTGCCTAAAGCCAAGACCGTCGGGCACAGAACCACTTGCCCTAACCGTATTTTTCGGACTCCGCGGCTTAGTCATATTTAAAACTTAAAATTTTCCGCTCTGGGGAGTATTTTTAAGGGGGGGATATGCATGTCTTGCACGTGACGTCATTAGAGCACCAAACCAGCCGCCATTGCTCCGTTCTATACTCCTCTGCCCTTACCTTATGCAGCAAATATTCGGCTCCATAGAATTAGTTCTTCTTGGCAAGGCTTGCCCAGAAGAACAAATTGGATGGCGCTAAATAGATATGCGTGCAGATACATGGCAGGAAGTAGTAGAACAGGAGCTATCGGTAGCGGCTTAACGTGAACGCAAGTCATCTATGTAAGGATTTGTTTCTTCAACATCAATAAATATGACAAGGGGTGATGGCGTTTGTGAATCACAGCGCAGAGTTGATAATGATTGTATGCAAGATAAAAACTTCTTTGTGATATGATAAAGCAGGCATTTATCGCGTAGCTGCTTTATGAGAACGTTTCTTGCGCGGATTTCGCAGTAGGTGTAGACTATCGAAAAAAGCCTTTTAAGCAGAAATTCCCTTCTTCGAGGTGTACACCGGTGCGGAAAATACGGTGATTCATAGCCCTTAACTTACTGTTTTCCAAGCTCCTTGGCCACCTCTGCGACAGACACATTGCTCAGGTTTACGAGCCCCTGGATTGATGCTTTGGTGCCAGAGATAAGTAAGCCCAGGTGGCACACTTTCAAAAGGAAGGCAGCTCCAAGGAAAGGAAGCCTCGGTAAGATTATCCAAGACATAAGGTCCGGAAACAAAACTTTTCCTGAAAAAGAAAATGGTGATGAGATGCTGTTAATATTACAGTAGAATACATGTAAAAGTATTAGGATTGTTAGCTATACCCATACCGTAGGACAAGGTAGTGTACACATATTCACTCCACGCCACACTCGGAACCTCAATCAGAGGTTTTTGTTTAATCAGTCAAGCCACTGCAAATGTTGATAGACGGCATGCTCTACTGGCCATGTAAGTTCCGCGGCATTAAAAGTTGACTCTTATTTTGCCACTGAAACTGTGCAGCCGACGGAGCGCGGTCTGCGGCTTGCCCTTTTAGTTGGATAAACTGGTTAGATAAAGGCCAATGATAGACTTTCTGTATGCGTTTCGGTGCTGTATCGACCTTTCCATCGCTTATCACCCGGGCGAAAAATGCTGAGTCACTGAGCTGTGGACGCATGCGCAGCCTCTGATCTAGCGCACAGCAGAGCAACAGCGCATGCTCAGAGGACGTTCCTCAGCCCAGCAGATAAACATGGCAGCGCGCAGAAGGCGATTTTTGCAATGGTTTATAAGCTAGGGGCTTCTAAAGACCTATGCTTGCCATGAACATTTTAGCTTACCCTGTCTTCACAAAAAGCAACACGAAGGGATCCTGCAGACGTGAAGTTAGGTAAAGTGGTTCAAACTAAACTGACGTGTCACACCTTTGGTTCGCTTAAGTGTGATGCGCGGAACGTACCCTATGTATATTTTTTTTCACTCAGTTGCGGGATGAAATGAAATGAAATCTTTATCCCAGAAATTTACTCTGGCGGGCCTCCAGTCAAAAAGCTACCATATGGTAACTTGGCTGGTTGTGGGGCCCTAAAGCAAAAACAATCATAGCAATCTAGCAGAAAAGTGGGGTACATGCATTGAATAGCCTCGTTATACAGCATATAGAGTTTCTCTTACCAACTGGGAGTGTACTTCAGTATGAAGGGTGAAACCTGTGACCGGCGTTAGCCAATACCTGTCATAGAGTGAAATACGTGACACTTCTCAACAGCAGGAACACACACCGATTGCAGATTGCCTCGTGAATTAAGCAGACATTCTGATGGGCTCGCCTTGGCTGTAGCTTTCGCCCTTCCCACTGTGATCATAAAATGCATAAGAAACAGGTGCAGGCTTGGAGGGAGAGGGTAGGGAAGGGCGTAAAAACGTTCTGTACGGCATTCAGAAAACGCGTAATTTAGGAAAACGTCAACAATGAACCCTTAAATGCTAGCAGGTGTTCTTGGAAAAGCAAGTCGTTATTTTTCAGCTATGACGTGGGGTAGCGGCACGCTTGAGTAAAAGTACAACAACAACCATAAGCTGGTTGTTGTTGTACCGTGCACCGCGCGACACGAATAGTGCCAATAGGACATTGGGGTATTGTCACATTTCACTTCAAAATGGTATTGCTGACACAACAATTTTATCATATTCGCGGCGAGAAGTTCAGGTATTGCCGCCTGGTAGACTTGTTTCACAACCCAGCGTGAGGATACATGACATTCTTCTTTTGGAAGCACGTGCAATGCCAAGCTTCTATGCACTATGAAAATTAAAACATAACCGCGTCGGCAGCACTTGCACAACCCATAGTGAGGAAAACAGAAGCGCCCCCAGCGAGCTTCTCACCTCAGATAAACTAGGGATTCACATCACAGCTTTCCAGCTCGCTAATAGTTTTGATGGCAGCTTTTTGATTCCAAGAAAGAGAAAGTATTTGCTGAATGCATGGTCATTCTGCCAAATTTCTTTAAATTCGGTAGATATGCAGGCTTGGTGGTGCTCTTAGTTCGGGATGGTTCCTAAGGCAGGATGACCCTTAGTCTTTCACTGCTCCTAGTTTAGGTAATACCTAGTGGAGGGGTTTGTATGAAAACAAAATATTTCACACCATTCTATTTTTGTGACCTTGCGCGCACTTCCCTTCAGCACCTCGCGGAAACAAAGAATTTGTTTGGAATGTTCGGGGTCACCAAGAGAGGGGAAGCGCGCTTCCTGCCCTTTCCATTTCTTATTCCGTGCGCTCTTTCTACTCCACCAAGTTCTGCTTCTCTTTCTCTCTCTCTTCGTCTTTCCATCTCTCCCGCTCCACGCGCTTTCTCACACCACGTGGTTCTGATCCACCTGTTCCTGCGTGCTGAGTCCGTAGCTCAGTCAGCAGTGCACTTGACTTCCGCGCAGCTGAATGGCGTTCGATCCCTGACACCGATTGCCGTTTATTCTTCATGCTCGTTTAGTGGTTACGGACTGACCGATCCGCATATTTCGTGCATACGCGGCTCCTGAGTTTGGTATGCCTTATAAAGCTACCGGTTCAATAAAAGCGGCCATGGCTGCTTTATGCTAACAGCGACGCGGTAGGTGCACGTACGTGCACGTTAAGAACAGCACAACCCACGGCGAAAAGGAAACCACGACAAATCAAACCAAATTTGGGGATATCATGTGTTAAACGAGTAAAGAAAATCTGGCACGGCCCTGCAGAGGAATGAAAATGAATTTTGACCTCCTGGGGATCTACTGACGTGCAACCGAAATCTCGGTTTCAGAGCGCCTTCTCCGTAATTACCCTCCACCGGATTACAGGGGCCTCGACCGGGATTCGAAAGCGCCACCGTGGGAATCCGTAGGCCGGTGCTTGGCCACAGAGTCGCAAAGGGAAGAAATTCCCCAGAAATACGTCAATCTTTTTTTCTGGTTAAAGACTGCAAAATGTTGCTGACTACGTTTTTGTTTTTAGTTTATTCATAGCACAATGAAATTTTATTTCCTGTCGGTACATCTTTGTTGCCAGTCTGAACTGACGCTCGCGAAGTACCGTTGACACGAAAGTACACTGCGGAACACTCTCAGCGCGAACAATCGATCCCAATTTTTCCAGCATTTCTCTGAAAATTGATAGGCTGTCGTTGAAACTACGGCTGTGCCAGGAAAGCTCTTTTGGCACACTAACCTACGTGGTTGAATGTAGTGCCAGACCATATCTTTTCCATGCAAAACACCAAAAAAGCGCTTCTGTTGTGCTTGCTTTACTTCTGTGGAGCAATTAACACTAAAAGTATATTACCAGTATAGTTCAGGTCGCGAAATGATATGCGGAGAGCCCGTCGTCAGCTTCCTGCGCAGGAATTACGGTGACGTGGGAACTATGCCGCACTCTTACTGGCTTTGATTGTAAGGATAGTGGGTAGACCTGGATGCTAGGTGCCTCGACGTCTATCCACTATTTGTTTCGATCAGTTCTGACATCATCGCAACCCCTCTGCAAGAAGCAGACAAGCTTGCTCTCCAGATTGAAGAGTACCAAAAATATTAGTTAAGTAGCGGCGGAACTTTTTTTAAAATACAATTAAACCAATTTGGGCCGACGTGCTGTTTACAAACAAGCCCACACGAGGTGTTGGCAAATGCGCAGTTCCAACACGAGGTTTGGGCATCGCCCGGGCAGAAACCAAACTCGCGTGAAGTGGAGCCTCTGGGCATGCTCACTGACAATGGCAGCGCCACTGCAGCGCCACCGCAGCACCGTGACGTCAGAGCCGTGTGTTGTTGTAGAGTCAACGACAAGATGAGAACGGCACGGAGCCTTTCTTTAGCACAACCGGCGTCCAGCACTCGCTGGTTACTTCTCGTCATAAGTTGACTGCACGTGCACGCTTGAGGCTCACGAGGAGCCGAAGCATTATAGAAGGTGGGAAGCTCGCCCTGGAGGTGGGGCAACTGAAACTCCTCACTGTTGTTCTCATCTTGTCAGTGGTTACTTTCCCCTTCTAGTCTGCCTCGCTAAAGGGACGTAGTAGAATATATTTCATTTCTTCAGGAAAGAAATTCAAGAGCCATCTATGGTGGAGAAAGCCGGTTGCCACGCCATGCCTCTGAGCGTCCTGATAAGCCGTTCGCTCGTTTTATTGCGTTGGTGCTGAATATATGTTGCATAATTAATCATTTATGTAGCGTATCGCTCTTATCTAGCTTCTTCACTCGTAAAAAGCTATTGGCGAGCAGATCTTAGTCTGTAACTTGGAGGCTTCCATCATATTCCGTTCCAGTTTTTCGCAGCGCTACGAATGTGTGATTTCAATGCCTGACTTTCAGTAGAGCGACAAACAATAATAACCCATTCAGACCAACTACAAGCACGTGCTGCATGTACGCGAATGTACTTTTAAGGGGTTTGCGATCACTCGTGCTGACTTCTCGAATACCGCGAGATCGTGAGCCTGCCAAACTTATCTTCGCGTGAATGGCGAAAGTGCATGAGGTTTGTCGGTGTCGGTTGTTTCTGTTTGTTGCTCTATTGTGACGCGGGCGTTGGTGTGACATCCAGCAAAATGAGTTAAAATGCTGGTGGAACACCTATTGCCGCGCGCGCAGCTTGCCAAGTAGGCAGCGCGCGTGTGGCCTAACGGTTATCGCGCCTGCCTCCCACGCGAAAAGCCAGGGTTCAATTCCTGGGAGCGATGTGTATTTTGTTTATTCCTGCAATTCAGTGTTCTAGAAAATTCGAGAATCCTGTTGTTTGTTCGTGGTCCGAATGTTCTACGCGTCGAACTTTCTACGCCGATTATTTCAGAATCCCACGCATGTACTACATAAGGGGCTCCGCGTGGCGAGCCGCATTCAGTTTCGCTCCAGCGTTCGACTCTGCTGTCTCGCCGACTTCGACGCTCGCGACGCTTTGTTATTATTTTCTATTCTCTTTCTGTTTTGGCACAAGTTCGCCACATTAAACGTTTATTTCTTCCTGTTTATTTATTGTTATTTTGGTCACCACCCGTGACATTTTGGTGGAGGTGCGGGGTACCGCATGCCCGTGCAGCGTTCCCCTCCAAGGGCCCGCAGTGCAAGTCCGATTCCAAGCTCGGTGAGAAGACCACTCAACGCGGAACCTGTAAGTCGGACCAGCCGCCGCACCAAGGGAGAGGATCCTGAGTACGGGTTGCTGCTGGACAAGTCCAAGCCGAAGAAGACGATGATGGCCAACCAGTCGCAGACCCCCGCCGCTTCTACCGTCGTCTACCTACCCGCCACTCCTCGGACACCGGCTCCCTTCCACGGCGAAAGCCACGAAGACATCGACGACTGGGTCCAACAGTACGAGCGAGTGGCCCGTCATAACGGATGGACACCGGAACAGTGTCTTCAGAATGCTTACTTCGCCTTCGAAGCAACCGCCCGGAACTGGTTCGAGAACCACGAGGCATCAATCACCTCCTGGGAGCAACTCAAGGCTGAGTTGCGAAGAACATTCACGAACCAACAACGAAGAGAACGCGCGGAAGAGCTTCTTCAAGCGAGGATCCAGGGCCCTAACGAGAGCGTCGTTAGCTTCGTGGAAGATGTCCTGCGACTCAGCAACCGCGCCGATCCTCAAGCCTCTGAAGCAAAGAAGCTAAGAATCCTGATGCGAGGCGTCAAAGAAAACATCTTCGGCGGCCTTGTGCGAGCCCCGCCTATCACAGTCGAGGGATTCGTCGCGGAGGCAACAAACATCGAACGTGCCCTTCAAGCGCGGGCCTCCCATTACCAGCGACTTCCCGGCGTCGCTGCCCTGTCGACTCCCAGCTGCAACAGTCTGGACCTACGCGAGATTATCCGGGACGTCGTGCGGGAGGAAATCAGGAAGCTGTTACCTGCTGCCACAAGCCCGGCTTCGCCCTCAATCGCCGAGATTGTCCGGGAAGAAGTTCAGCAAGCGCTGCAGCCTGAGGTTCTCGTCAGCACCACTCAGGAACCACCGACGCTCAGTTACGCCGCAGTGGCCCGACGGCCACCGCCTCCTCCTCGCACCTATGTCGCGCCGCCCCAACGTCAGTCTCCTGCGCCGCAGCACGACCGCCGCCGCGACGACCAGGTCCAGTACGCCTGCCCGGAGCCTCGCGCACCCCGCAAGACCGACGTGTGGCGAACGCCCGACCGACGCCCACTGTGCTTCCATTGCGGGGAAGCGGACCACACCTACCGCCGATGCCCATACCGACGACTCGGGCTGCGCGGGTTCCACCCGAACGACCCGCGCCCCCGTAATGGAGAACGCCCTACTGAGATCGACGAGTACCTGCGACGGCCCCAGTCCCCCGAGCCTGCGTCCCGCCGAGAGTTCCGGTCGCCGTCGCCGCGACGTCCAGCTTCGCCAACGCACCGACCTCGACGTGAAAGCCTGTCGCCCCTCGCTCCTCGCCGGGGAAACTAGGCGCGGCAACCCCTGGGGGTGGAGTTGCCGAAGACGACCGACGCCAAGATCCTCCACGAACGTCGGAGCGCTCCCTCTCTCCTGACACTACGCATCACAACGACGACCCTGCATCGGTGTCCAACAACCTGAACGTTGTTATCGACGGTCTCGACGCATCAGCACTCGTGGACACTGGAGCAGACTACTCAGTCTTGAGTGGGAGGCTCTCCCGCCGCCTTCGAAAAGTCATGACGCCGTGGGATGGACCCCAAATACGAACCGCAGGAGGACATCTCATCACGCCCATCGGAAGATGCACCGCCCGCGTCGAGATTCACGGCGAGACATGTCCGGTAAAGTTCGTCGTTCTACAAGACTGTTCCAGAGATGTCATTCTTGGCATGGACTTTCTGTGTGAATACGGCGCCGTCATCGACCTGGGTGAGAACAGACTGACGCTGCGGAAGCCTGTTCCGCCTTCAGAGGAACCCCAAACAGCGTCAGCCACCGTCCGAGTCGCCACCGACCACGTGAACCTGCCGCCGCGATCAAGTGTTGTCGTACCCGTCGTGGCCGATACAGCTACCTGCGGCGAAATTGTCCTGGAAGGCAACCTTCAATTGCTCCTGGGAAGAGGAATAGGCGTCGCAAGAGGAGTAGCTGAACTTCAGGATGGGCGGACTGTGGTGCTCGTCACGAACTTTCGAAATGAAACGCAACACCTCACGAAAGGTGCAGCCGTGGGCCACGTCGAGGAACTTCGAAACGCCGCCGAACTCGCCACGATTACTGACGAAACCTCGCCACCTCAGCAAGACAGTACGTCGCCAGCGCAGCTCGACATTGACCCTAAGCTTCCGGGCCCGAAACGGCGGCAGCTGCTTAACCTCCTCGCCGAATACCGCGACTGCTTTGCGACGTCGTCGAAGGTACGCCAAACCGCCGTTGCGAAGCACCGCATCGTCACCGAGGACGACGTGATCCCTGTGCACCGATCGCCGTACCGAGTCTCCGTAAAAGAACGGGAGGTCATTCAACAGCAAGTAGAAGAAATGCTGAACGACGACATAATCCAGCCTTCAAGTAGTCCGTGGGCCTCTCCAGTTGTGCTGGTTAGGAAGAAGGACGGAACGCTTAGGTTCTGCGTTGACTACCGGCAGCTGAACGCGGTGACGAAGAAAGACGTCTACCCACTTCCCCGCATCGACGACACTCTAGACCGGCTGCGCCACTCTCGATATTTCTCATCGATGGACCTAAAGAGCGGCTACTGGCAGATCGAAGTCGACGAACGGGACCGAGAGAAGACAGCTTTCGTCACGCCGGATGGCCTGTACGAGTTCAAGGTGATGCCTTTCGGCCTATGCACGGCGCCGGCAACATTCCAGCGTGTCATGGACACAGTACTGGCAGGGCTGAAGTGGCAGAGCTGTCTCGTCTACCTTGACGACGTTGTAGTGTTTTCAAGTGACTTCGACGAGCACTTGCGACGACTCCGAGCTGTTCTCCAAGCCATTCAGACCGCCGGACTCACACTCAAGCCGTCAAAGTGCCGGTTCGCCTATGACGAACTGAAGTTCCTAGGCCACGTGGTTAGTAACAAAGGCGTCCGCCCAGACCCCGAGAAGACTCGCGCCGTCGCGGCATTTCCAGCGCCGACAGACAAGAAGGCCGTGCGAAGGTTCCTTGGACTTTGTGCCTACTATCGACGCTTCGTTCGGGATTTCGCAAGGATTTCCGCACCGCTCACACAACTCACGAAGGACGCCGAGAAGTTCAAATGGGCCGAGGAGCAGCAGCAGGCATTCGACGAGCTGAAGCGAAGACTCCAGACTCCTCCTGTTCTTGGACATTTTGATCAAGACGCGGAAACCGAAATTCACACGGACGCAAGTAACGCTGGACTTGGCGCGGTACTGGTTCAAGTGCAGGAGGGCGCCGAGCGAGTTATCGCCTACGCAAGTCGGACACTGTCCAAGGCGGAGAAAAATTACTTCACGACTGAGAAAGAATGCCTTGCGGTCGTCTGGGCAATCACAAAGTTTCGTCCTTACTTGTACGGGAGCCCGTTCCGTGTAGTCACGGACCACCACTCGCTCTGCTGGCTTGCGAACCTGAAGGACCCGTCAGGACGCCTCGCACGATGGAGTCTCCGTCTACAAGAGTTCAACATGACAGTGGTCTACAAGTCAGGCCGCAAGCACAGCGACGCCGACTGCCTGTCCAGAGCCCCCGTCGAAACCGCTTCCGGCTGCAGCGACGACAATGACGACGAGTGCTTCCTAGGAGCAGTGAACGCCGACGACATGGCACGACGTCAACGGGACGATCCTGAGCTGCGCGCATTAATCGAGCACCTGGAAGGAGGCGGGAGTACCGTGCCACGTGTCTTCTCACGAGTACTGCCGACCTTCGCCATTCGACAAGGTGTACTCTACAAAGAGAACTTCGGCGACAACAACACACCGTGGTTGCTGGTAATCCCAACCGACCTCCGGGAGGAGATCTTTCAAGCATGTCATGACGACCCGACGTCAGGACACCTCGGTTACAGCCGAACACTGGCCCGTATTCGTGAAAAGTATTACTGGCCAAAGCTCCCCAAAGCCGTCCACCTCCACACCCGATCGTGCCACGAGTGCCAGCGACGTAAGAAACCGCCGACGAAGCCGGCAGGTCTTCTGCAGCCGATTGCTCCACCGACCGCCCCGTTCCAGCAGATCGGAATGGACCTACTTGGCCCTTTTCCGCCGTCAACGTCGGGAAACCGCTGGATAATCGTCGCCACAGATTATCTCACGCGGTACGCCGAAACGAAAGCCCTTCCTTCCGGGACTGCTGTGGAAGTTGCCAAGTTTTTCATTGAATCCATCGTCCTCCGGCACGGCGCTCCCGAAGTCCTGATCTCAGACCGTGGATCCTCGTTCATGGCCCAGCTGACACAAGAAGTCCTTCGTCTCAGCCACACCAGCCATCGTCGCACCACGGCGTACCACCCGCAGACCAACGGGCTGACGGAAAGACTCAACAAGACCCTCGCCGACATGATATCCATGTACGTCGACGTGGAGCACAAGTCCTGGGACGAGGTGTTGCCGTACGTCACTTTTGCCTACAACACGGCCGTGCAAGAGACCACCGGGGTTACCCCTTTCAACTGGTTCATGGTCGCAAAGTGACGACAATGCTGGACGCGATGTTACCCCATGAACCGGCTGTCGACGGAAGCGACGACGCCCAGGTGGTTGCCCAACGGGCAGAAGAAGTTCGTCAGCTCGCCCGACTCCGGATTCAAGCCCAACAACGTATCGACACTGGCCGCTACAACCTTCGTCGTCGGGACGTCCACTTCCAGCCCGGAGACAGGGTGTGGGTGTGGACACCGATCCGCCGCCGTGGTCTCAGCGAAAAACTCTTGAAGCGCTACTTCGGACCCTACAGAGTGCTTCATCGACTCGGGGATCTGAACTACGAGGTGATGCCCGACGGAACACGGACTTCAACACGCCGCCCTCCACGACCAGAAGTCGTCCACGTCGTGCGCATGAAGCCGTACTACGCTCGATAGGACTGTGGACCTTATGTGTTCGAAATTACTCTTTAGTTTACCGTTCTTTTTTGCTTTATTTTGTTTTATGCTGCATCGGGGCGATGCAGTTTTTAAAGGGGGAGTAATGCCGCGCGCGCAGCTTGCCAAGCAGGCAGCGCGCGTGTGGCCTAACGGTTATCGCGCCTGCCTCCCACGCGAAAAGCCAGGGTTCGATTCCTGGGAGCGATGTGTATTTTGTTTAGTCCTGCAATTCAGTGTTCTAGAAAATTCGAGAATCCTGTTGTTTGTTCGTGGTCCGAATGTTCTACGCGTCGAACTTTCTACGTTAATTATTCCAGAATCCCACGCATGTACATAAGGGGCTCCGCGTGGCGAGCCGCATTCAGTTTCGCTCCAGCGATCGACTCTGCTGTCTCGCCGACTTCGACGCTCGCGACGCTTTGTTATTATTTTCTATTCTCTTTCTGTTTTGGCACAAGTTCGCCACATTAAACGTTTATTTCTTCCTGTTGATTTATTGTTATTTTGGTCACCACCCGTGACAATATCATTCAAACTGAAACCGATTATACCGCTCTCTAGTTTACATAAAGCCGTGAGAATATTCAAGAAGTATATATTGAAAGTATGGTGTTCCCGGTGATCTAAAACCTGGTTATTGCGCTTAAGGTTTAGAAAGCTTAAAGAAACCTCTTGAACTATTTAATGACTCTCACTTTAGCAGGCGCTGCAGTGGAAGAGTATGAAAGCGATTTTAGTTTACACCAAAGAATGATATTGCGGTATAGAAGAACGTGTACGTGTAGAGGGTAAAGTTTGTTCTTAGTTTTTGATATTTCAATATTCTGTGGCCTATCCAAGTAAAGTCAAACAGCTGTAGTCAGCTATTTCGCAATGAGGCCACACATAATTTGTCAGCAATTATAACGACATATAATTTTTGCACGATGATGATAGAACCATTGAAATAAAAAAATGTGGAATAGGCTTATTTATACTATAGTCATCCATAAAACCAGATTACCTAAACTTACATTTTTATTTAACGCAAAAAAAAACAATTTAAGCCATAGGTTTATTTTTTACTTCGCGGTTTTGGCAAGTAAATGTTTACCGATTATGGTCCAACATTAAAGGACGGCTATTAATATTTTACTGGATTTACGGCTGCTCGATTTACTTTGGAATGAAAACTACAGTCGTCAAACCGGTAAAAAAGCTACGCCCTTTGGGGCCTTTAATTAGGAAAGTGACGTCCAGTAAAGGCTGAAGTTCTGAGAGTGAGACGAGGTCGGCGTGGATACATTGATAGAAAAACAAAGGAACTGCTAATGCGTAAGCGGCGAGCGCAGTGCTCACAGTGCTTGTAAAACGCAGACCGTGTTTTTAATTAGTGATTTTGCGCATAGTTCTAACCGCTCACCGCAGACCTCATCTCGTGCTTTCTCACGTCGGAATGGCAGGTACGATACTGAGGTATTGTTATTCTGTAATAAATGGCGTATGCTACAATGGGGCTCGTGGTAAAGTGAACTAGAGGAGGGGAAGTGACATCAGGCGCCGAAGCGCGCCATGCATTGCTGTGAAGCGCCGCGTGTGGAAAGGTCCCGGATGTACGCGGTGGCGCTACGGACGTAGTGGCTGTAGGATCCGTCCGCCGCGACCGCTTTTGAGCGCTCCGAAGGCCCTGGGCGAGCAGCTTCGGCTTGCGTTTCGTCGGTTTTGCAGCATTTGCAGCTCGAAGTGGCCGCCATTTTGAACCGCTTTTCACCCCGTGTTATCCGTGTCTGCTGTCGTGTATGGCCATTGAAGTGCCATGCCGAATCGACGTCGACAAAGCCACTGCTTTGCTCCGGGGTGCCAGACAGGCTATCAGTGGCGGAAAGGTGAACAGCCAACGCTGTTCTCAGTACCCAAGGAGGAAGAACAAAGAAAAGTTTGGGAACGGAACTTGCATCGCAAGGATAAGCTCCTGGACGAAACGTGTTCGGTGTGTGAGCTTCATTTTGAGCCATCGTTTATAACGCGAGACTTCGTTCACCTTATAAACGGAGAAGCGGTGCGCATTCCGCGTGGAAAGCCGAAGCTCTTGCCTGGCGCTGTGCCGACGTTGCTTCCGAATGGTCCGAGCTACCTGTCAAAGAAAGCGTCGCAGCCCAGGCCCCCGAGAATGCGAAAGAACGCCGATGCTTCCTCACTTGACGGTAAAAAAGGCCAAACACTGCCTCGTCCAACTTCCTGCAGCAGCACTGGCAGCACCACACCGGCTGCAGCCGATACCGGGGCGTTTGATGGAGCCTGTATGCCCGAAGAATACTCCAAGCTGTGTGTCCCCTCCAAGTACTGGAGCTGTCACCGAGTTCCAAGCCTCAGTGGTCTCGTGTATTGTAAACTTAAAATGCGTGACAATGAAGACAGGGTTCCTCACCAGCGGTTACTAAAAAAGTTAGGCAGTCTACATCTTCACTCTATGTAAACCAATTGGATCCTTAATTTTCTCTCGCACCGAACACAATCAGTAACCTTTAACAAAGAAACTTCTATTACAATAAATGTGATATCTGGAGTTCCACAGGGCTCAGTTCTTGGACCGCGTCTTTTTCTTGTTTATATCAATGACCTTCCGACAAGCATAACTTCTAAAATTTGACTGTTTGCTGACGATTTTGTTATTTATAGGCAAATTCGTAACTCCGACAATGCTTCGCAAATGCAGCGTGATCTTGATTCCATCACAGCTTGGTGTACAGATTGGCAAATGTGTGTGAGCATATCAAAAAGCAAAGTCATGACATTCTCGACCAAGACAAGCAATATTACTTTCGATTATACACTCACCAACACAAATTTTGAAAGGGTAACAAAGTATAAGTATCTTGGCGTTTTCTTAACAGAAAAACTAGATTGGAAGGAACACATAGACTTTATTGTGGGTAGGACAAACCCATCGCTGGGATACTTGAAAAGACACCTGTACTTAGCTCCTCCAGAAGTCCGCATCCTTGCGTACACATCGTTTGTTTGTTCTAAGGTCGAATACGCTAGTGTGATTTGGAACCCATGGCAAATAAATCTTACACAGAAGCTAGAGTCCGTACAAAACAAAGCTCACACTCGTCCAGTGTAACTGCCCTGAGATCGAGAGCAGGCTTGCAATCACTGAATATCAGGTGTAAACAGGCCAGGCTTTCATTTTTAGATAAAATCTACGACTTCAACCAGGAACTCAAGAAACTACTTCTGCTCCCCCGCACCGTATTTCTCCTAGTATTGATCATCCCTTCAAGATAGATTATCACCTAGTTGCACCAAACAATTTTCGGAATCGCCTTTGCAATTAGCCATTAAAGACTGGAACAGTCTACCTGAATCCGTTGCGGGTCTGGCGGACGTCGCTCTTTTCAGAGACGCCTGTGAAACATTGTTCAGTGACTAATATTTTTTAGGCGTACTGTGCGTGTACACCACCTGTATGTTTTACCTTTATTGGTATATGCGCTTGCGTTACCACTGACTCGTCTGCTTAGTTAGTTGAGGCATACTGTATGCTTTCTTTTTTTATTTTAAGTACGTGCTGATGTTTTGTCTTTCTCACATTCGCGTGTATTTTGTATTATAATATAGTAACCTTGTGCCCTCCCCCTCATGCAATGCCTTTGGGCGATTTAAGGAAAATAAATGAGATGAATTAAATGAAATCGCAAAATATTGAGCCCGCCAAAAATAAGTCGTTGACAGTGTTGTGTTTTTGCTGAGTTTAACTAATAAAAAGTGTATTCATGTATAAATAACAGGTTGTTTCCTGTCACACGAGTTCTTTTTCTCCAGCAGTATTTACGCAACAGGTTTCTTTGAAATTGGCTTAACGAGACGCATAATGGTGTATCAATAAAGGAAATTAAACCTTGGGGGTAGCTTTGCACGGTTTTTATACTAGGGGTAATAGGTATGCCCTGTTGAAACGATTGCATGCCATTCTTGAGGCTTGAGCCGTGATTGTTTAAATATCTAGGAAACATCACTATGATCCTGTCTCAATATTATCACTAGCCATTTATGCGCGCGAGTGAAGGACTTCTTGCCCATTAAATAGCTTAACATTGTTTCTAATGACAGAAACAAACCCACCAGCCATAAAAAAAAAGAAATGCAAGAACATTCGGGTTTTGAAACGCCGCCCAGGAGATTGGTCTGGCGGTTTTCGCCTTCCACGTCGCGCATTTCTGCTTCGTACCCCGCACAAAGCGAACACGGACAGACGAATTGCGTCAATTTTGTGTCGCATATTTTTTAATGGGGTTCGGACCTAAAACGGCAGACATTTCGAGCCGAAAAGCTTCAACAAAGAGTGTTTAGTGGCGCATCAATTGCAATGCGAGCCGCCCTGGCCACCCGCTTCATCCAGCCCATGCATTCGCGGCGCCCTCTCGAGCCGTCGACACGAAGTACGGCCGCCGTCAGCGCACGCTGAGCTCACTACCCCTCCTCTAGTTCACTTTATCTGTGGTGCAACCGCAAGTTGTACTCTACCTCTTTCCAGGGTTGTTACAAACACGCGCGTGCAGAAACCTATAGGTGACGATTTCTCCCAGTCCGTTAGTGGTCGACCGTCCATTAAATCTGATGTCCGGTTCGGTTCCGAGCAATCGTTAGGTTGTTGGGTACCTGAGAAACTAGGTAGGGTTGGAAGCAAAATATATTTGTTGTGATAATAATAATAATAATAATAATCTTTATTGGCTCAGGAGAGTCGTGGCACCGCGGAAAGGCGACAGCCCGTACCAAGGAGGCCCGCGGTGCCACGTCTAGTGATGATGATTTGAGATATGTACAAGAGGAGGACGACGACGAATAAATGACAGAGAGGTGCTGATGATGTGAAATAACGCCCGTGGGGAGGGTGCGGGCCGATGTTGAGGGCCGATGTTGCGGGTGATGTGGGCCCAGTGCTTGCCAGTGGGCTGCTCGCAGGGCCGGTCCCCCGTCCAGCTGGCAGAAATGTCCTGGCAAGCGCTCCAGGGTGGCGTCCGCAGGCCCCACCATGTGTTGGGGCTGGGAAAGCCCTGGCGGCCCGGAGGTGACGAAGACGCCATGCATGATGAGGACGAGCCGCTCCTCCGAACCGCCGCGCGAGTCCTGGAGGCCCGGTGACGGCCCAGGCGAGCAGGCCAAAGAGCCAAGGCGACCCTCGGCGGGCCGTCCGATGTACGTTCGTGATGGCAAAGTCCTGGCCCCTGACGGTGCGCTTGCTTGCTTTGGTGTAGGCAGCGGCTTCAGAGGGAGGCCCAGTCGAGGTAGACAGCTGCCACCCCCGATGCATTCATGTCCAGGGCCAGAACCTAGCGCCGCGGTCATCCGGTAGAGCGTACTGTCATCATCGTATATTGTATATTGTATAAGTGTATTTGAGACAGAGAGAAGGAAAGACAAAGGAGAGGTGCAGGCCGGGGGGGGGGGGGGGTCCCCGTAGCACAGAGGTAGTAATAACACCCACAGTCCGAGCCATCAGTTTCAACAGGTTCATTTATTCGGCTGCATACACTTTTTGTTAACGACGCACGTGTGTCTTGCGCACACAGCGATACTCGTGGTCCAAACAGAAATTTCTACACTTTTATACATAAATTACAATTTAATTATCAGTTACAAGTTGTCTGTGAACGTGGAGGTGGTGGCCACAAAAGTGTGATGGTTTCCGCAATGTAACGCAAGATAAAAGTTGATATACGTTCCATGGCGATGGCCACAATGAACTTCGCTGGAGGGGGGCATTCACGGGTTTGCTAAGGGCTCGTTGCAGATTGTTTGATATACACTGATCAGCCAAAACATTACGACAACCCCTACACTGCGGATGAGCACATCTAACTAACGTTACAACCTGCGTTATCTTCCACCTGATTATGCGGATGGTAGATAATGGCTTACATAGATTCAGTGAGATAATTGTTTCAACTACGTGTATATGTACTGGAAAAGGCTGCTGGTTCCGGCTACTGGCACAAAGGGCAGTTCTTGATAACCTGCCGAATCGGAGCAATTATCCCAAGAAATGCAATGATCGTCGGGTGTTCGTGAACTGGCGTCATTTGCACCTATCAAAAATGGAAGAACGACGCTGAAACAGCTAGTAAACGCTGATGTTTTGCACGCTCACGACACATCACCGAATATAGACGTCGGAGGTTGGCTCGCTTGGTGAAGCAAAATAGGTGACTACGCATGGCTCAGGTGACAGGTATAGATACAATGCAGGTCAAGGTACAAATGTTTCTGGGCACACAGAAATTATATTTTGCTCGATATGGGGGACTCCGCGGGGCAGACGACTTTTGCAACGGTTTGGCGGGCCCAAGGCGAATCAACACGGCATAACGTAGCTGGCAATAATAAAGAGCTTTAGGGGAGCGTTCTTGCATATCCGATTGGGTACGATGGGCCCTCCGGTCCGAACTGCGCATGTGCTACCGCAGAAGACTCGCACATGCGCAGTTCGTACCGGAGGGCTTATTCTACCATATCAGATATGCAAAAACGGTTCGCTAAAACCCTTACTTGTTTTGGCTTATCGCTATGTTCCCTGCGCTTTGATGGCGTCTTAAGAAGCTACAGTTAATAAAATTACTCTGTCCAATGTTCATCTTTTTTTTCAGTTATTACTTGTGCCTGCACAGCCAGCAGTTGTCTCTTCATCTCGAGTGTGAAGAATATACGCGGGCTACGAATGGGCAATAAATATCAATCGCTTCACAAATCGCTGAAGGGACGCCTTTCCTTTTCTTGGAAATCAAAATGCAGCACGCGAAGAAGAAACGATAAAATTTGAAGGCGTGCAGTGTACCGCCACCTCGGTGTTCACCGTAGGCTACCCAGTTTGGTTATAATACTCCAGACGAATTCTCGTCAGGGCGGCACCCGAGAAACTTGGTGGAGGGTAAGTCTGCTACTCTTGCTACTTGGAGGTGTCTAGCTGTGGTGGGTAAGCAGACGCGCAGGCATTTCTTACAGTTGAGTAGACGTAATTGAAAGGTCCGATCATGTTCCGCTGTGATATACTCTGTCTGACACGAATTCCCACTGCAGCCGACGCTATATGGTCTCCGATGGGGTCGATCAAGCAGCGCGAAAAAATTAATCGTCAATGTGCTCGTTATCTTTTGTGAGTTTTGCATCCAGCAGCCAAACCAATCACGCACAAATAAACAAAGGAACGATCGTGGTTCTATCACTGTGTGGGATTGGTCTCGTCAACGACGGGCGACATGCCGATGCACTTTTTCGCACCGCTTGATTTGTTTGATCGCACGTCGGTTGTGGTTGGACTTAAAGTGAACTGGTGAATAGCGTCGGTCTATCTGCTGATCTTTCATAGTACGCGGATGGAATAGTGGCATTGGAAAAGGATGCAAACTACATAAACGGCGCTGTGAACTCTCATCTGACACCAGGTCGTTCGCGGCACCGGCTCTGAACGCCAGTCGTTGGCCTAAAATTCAATCGAGCCAGCCAATGATAAGTTAGTTAATGGCCGATTCACACGACGGACTGATCCGCGGACGGATTGATAACGTGACAACATGTCCGCGGTTCGACCATCTCCCAAGCGCATCCACACGAGGAAGACGACGAGCAGACGGCAGCAAGGACGCACCGAACCTGTTCGGCACCCCACAGTTCCGTGAAACTCCAACATCGCAACGTCGCACCATTGCCCAAGAAAAAATCGACGTTTGCTACCGCGATAAAGATTCGTACGCCGCTGTTAGGTACAGGTAGAGACAAAACACCGTGATAGGCTTCATGCGAAGCGCCACTAGCTTTACTAACCCAAAGCATGAGAGTGACACAGGCATGGTCCAGCTCGAGAAGGGTTCGGCATAGAAGCGACAGAGTTCTGGGATCGCGGAGGGGTGTTTGGAGATGCCTTCACACACCCCGCGCTCGTGCACAACACTCAAGTACACCACAACCACAAGAGACGTCTTGCTCCGTGAAATCTTCATTGAACGTGCAAGAATTATCGCGGCGTGCTAGACGGGTTTTGAGGGGAGCTTCCTGACACGGACATAGGGGAGTACCGGGAGTCGAGTCGCGTCAGCCGGACAAAGTTTCCTCAGTTTCTTTCACGCGTGGAACCAAGAACCGCGCCACAAAATGGACCAGCGACGCACAAAACACAACGATGCGCCATTTTTGTTTTAATTGTCCAGAAAAACAAAATCAAGAAAACCATGTACCGTTGCCAGACTAACTACTTTTCGAGTCAATCTCTGGCCGAAAATTCGCGAGTGAAAAAGAATCTCGGCTTCATCAGTACGCGCGTCCACGCACGAGGAGCGGATCGCAGGAATCGGTGACGTGCCGGTCACGTGGTATTTGGTCCGCAGTCGAAAATCACCATTCGGTCTATCGTGTGAATCGGCTATAAACGTCATGCTTAACTGCAGATGCAGCAATAGGGCCGTACAATGGTCGATGCCCGGTGGAAAAAAAATTATTACTTTTTTTTAATCGAGGAAATCAAATTAGATTGATTTAGTTGATACTTCTTTATTTTAAAAACGTCTGTTTGTCGTACCAGCTTTATAAAATTGGGTTGTGGGGATATTTATACAGCGTGTAGTTGGTCAGCCATTTAAAGTTGCGACGAGTCACTCGCTGTCGATGAGCAATTTAGCCTTGCAGTGCCACCGCTAGCCTGGGGTCTTTAACGTGCACCACGCAGTAGTGATACACGAGCGCACGCCGGTACGATGCTCATTTAGATCGAAACGGGGAGGGGTGGGGCTCGAACCCAGGATCCCTGGGTTCTGCGGCGCGAGATTTCGCTCCACGCGCTTTGTGTGCGCTTTCGCCCACTCGGCCACCGATCCCCCGTACCAGCTTTATACGAATTAGATAAAAATGTTTTTAAGGGACATTTTAATTTTTCAATATTTATTACGTATCAGAAATTTATTTCCACTTTTTTAAACTTCGAAATTATTTTTATGAAAAGCACTTAAGTCTAAATGTTATTTTACCTTCACAAAAAATTCAGTCCAACACTCTTTGTTACATCACACTGTATATAAAGCCTAATTTCGTTTAAAACGATCGTAAACATATTTTAATTGCCTTGATGCATTAGCCAATAAAAATCGAAGCCACTTGCGATATACAGGGTGTTTCACGAAAGGTGGACAAATTCGATATTTTGAAAACTATGCGTCGCAACAAAAAAAGGCTTGTGTCATTTTGGTCCTGGGCCGGGGGCCTATTTAGGAAAATTATAAACGTTCAAGATAATTAGGTTGTTAATTATTTTCGCGTAATTAACTTTTTTACTATTATGTTTAAGGGAATGGTTTCAATTCGAAACTTCCTCAGCATCATCAAAAAACACTAAATCAACAAATTGCAGAACGATAGAAGGCACGCGAAGCATTTAACGGCTTTCTCAGAAACCGCACAAATTCGACGGGTTTTTAAGTTTCGGTTCGATATCGGAGCGCATCTCGGCCCCAGCGACGCCGCGCCCCGTGGAGAGATAGTGCAGCCAACCTCTGGTGCGCTGTCATCGCGCGACGCAGCAGACGCTGGTTGCACTATCTCTCCACGGGGAGCGGTGTCGCTGGGGCCGAGATAGAGTGCCTTCATACACACGCGCGCTTTTGCTTGAGTGGTGACATCTCAGCCATTTTTCCGCCCAATCGTTTTTTTATGCATTTTGAAGTGCGCGCTATCCGGTGTCACTCAGCTCGAGCACGTAGCCTTGGCTAATGCATTGACGCCATTTTACCACCCCAGTCACGCACCGAGTGCGCGAGAGTGTCACGCGCTGGCACATTGACCGCAACAATGGATGTCTTCACCCTGAGACAGACAGACATGTAGGCACCCTAGGCCGAGATGCGCTCCGATAGCAAACCGAAACTTAAAAACCCGTCGAATTTGTGCGTTTTTTCAGAAAGCCGTTAAATGCTTCGCGTGCCTTCTATCGTTCTGCAATTTGTTGATTTAGTGTTTTTTGATGATGCTGAGGAAGTTTCGAATTGAATCCATGCCCTTAAGCATAATATTAAAAAAGTATAATTACGCGAAACTAATTAACAACCGAATTATCTTGAACTTTTATACTTTTTCTAAATAGGCCCCTGGCCCAGGACCAAAATGACACAAGCCTTTTTTTGTTGCGACGCGTAGTTTTCGAAATATCGAATTTGTCCACCTTTCATGAAACACCCTGTATAGCGCACTCTGTGAAACCTGTGGGACTCCCCTTTGGGGGGGGGGGGGGGTACCACTTAGAAACACACAAAAGGTTCTTTGGGTCCGGATAAAGACGTGTTTATTGACTGAAATGCCAACACGCTTCGCTCTTAAATAAGAAAAGTCTGGGCGCTGGCTCATTTGCCAGTATCACCCGGTCGGTTTCCCGCGCTGCCGCATTAGACAGATTCACGGGAAGTTGGAGGCCCACAAAGAAACACCGAGCTCCGTAGAGCCGGGGCCTCCGCCGACGAGAGCCCCTGGCACTCCTTCGGGGCCAGCTTATGTAGCCTCGGAGAATGGACGCGCCCGGGGAAGCCACTAGCAGTCGCGTCCATTATAACTCTCAAGGGTGTGCCGAAGGCGCGTTCACCCAAAATGGGCAAGGGAGAACCGGCCCCTTCGGGGAATTCGGCCTCGGTTCCCTGTATCCGGAATGCCGCCGCCATTGGTGACGACGACTCCCACAGCCTGCTCGAAGCTAGACCTAGATAGGGATTAGGGAACCCCAAGGTTCCCACACTCCCCCTTCTCAAGGCTAAGGTAGGCCTAAAAAATAAAATGGCCTACCGGCTCTCAAAAACAAAATCAAAACAAAACAAAAAAAAAAACGGCTAGAGCGAAAAGAGCATGCCGCAAAGAAAAATATGAAGAAATAAAAAAACGATCAGCGCGGTACATGCTGAAAAACGCTAGCTCGCTGCTTGCAAGTGGACCCCGGGTGCGGTCGAACTCTGCAGCCCACGCTTCTTGGCAGGCTTACCGGGAGCAGCGTTGAACGGTCCGCGTAGTGGCCTGGCTTGGGCAGGAAGGACGGCCCGGTCACTCCACGACAAAATGTTCGAAGAACCACGGAAAGTACGGTGGCTGGGCGTCTCTCCTTGGGGACGCACCACGTGGCACGGGCACTGTCACCGGGTCCGTGACAGGATGCGAGCTGCTTGTCGGCACGGGTCCACAGCTTGGGTCCGCGACTGGATGTCACGTGTTGCTGGCCTGGAGACGAGTCCAGGCAGCGGGAGGGTGGCTGCCGCCATCTTGGTCAGCAGCCGAGGAGCCGGAACTTCTGGGGATCGGAAAGGGGACAGGCAGGCCGGCGACGCTGCGGCAACGGCGACGATGATGCTCCCTGGCGTCGATGACACCCCGACATGGAACCACGACCCAGGAACCGCCGGGAACTGGAATGCAGCCTGCGCTCTGCGCCCTCTCCCATTTCTCTCCCCAAGAGGGAAGCTTCGGAACTTCCGAGCAAGGTGGAGCCGTCCAACTGAGGACACTCGACCATCTCTGGGTGCAAAAGGCCCCAGAGATAAAACAGGCAGAGACAAGGTGTCTTTTCTGCTGTAAGTCACGTGCATCGCACTGGCTCGGCTTGCGAAGTTATTGTGAAAATAGTTCCACGACTCCGCTTAATGTGAACACGGATGTCCACATACCAAGCTGACTCGCGTCACCCCGGACAATGGATTTGTTGGTGACACATCGACTAGGCAAAGTTCTTTGTAGCTGCTTTTGCTAACGATGCCTAATCGCTTCGATTTGCGGGCGCAATGAAATGTCAAATGCGCCACCCTGTCCTTTCTTGTGATATTGAAACGATGCAGGGCTGCAATCGGGCAGGCTCGCCAACATTGTTATTTTTCAAACATGTTAGCTCTTACCTTAGGCTAAAATACAAATGCCTGTGGCCAGGTATAGCACAGCGACCCAACTTCGAAAAGTCTTGGAGCCGCGTGCTGCCCTGGCCAACGCGAACAGAAGAGCACCGAATGCACCTCCCAGCCGCGCAGGACAGCCACCTTGAACCGAAATGTTCGTAGAGGCCAAGCGCCGTAGCTCGAGTTTATCCGCATCAGCAAGAACAGAAACCGATCCCAAATAAAAACCCCGTGCCAACAGCAATACGAGACTGTTAACGGCACACACGTCGGCAACAATACGAGTTGCTCGACACGGCGGGTACGCTGCCCGGCTGCCAAAGCCCGTCTGCAACAGTGCAAGTTGCTTCGCGACGTTAGTGGCAAGCGTACCGCCCGGCGGACGCACCGCCCGACTCCGCAGAGTCCGCGAAAGTATTTACAAATATTCACATGTTTACTCCCCGGATCGTTCTGCTGAGCATCAAAAACTCATCGGTGCTACCGTCGATTCCCAACGAACACCGCGGTTCACGATCTCGTCCAGTGACCGCATGGCGGTCACCTTCATCGGACACGCAATCATCTCGGGACGCTGTTCAACCTGTTGCACTGCCCGGTAGCACGATTGAACTGCTCCCGCACCCCACGGCGTTTTCCCAATTAACGTCGCTTTTACGGGGTCGTAACTCGATAGGTAGCCCTCAAAGGTTCCTAACGTTATCGTTGCATGCGACGCTCACTGACTTTTGGCCGGAGTCGATCGCGGGTAAACGGAACATACTAAAATCTAGTTGCCGAAAACCGTGCTCACGCCAGTCCTCTGTCCCTTGATAGCGGGAAGGAAAGACGGAGTAAAAAGGAAATCATTTCGACTCACTCAGTTTTCCTGGGGGCCTTTGTTCCGGGGGTCGCTTGGTCCACCTGATGGCTACTGGTCCGTCGACGCGGCTGACGTGGCCACTAAGCCGTTAAGTGGCATCAGGTGTTGGGCGTTCGCCTCTCCCTTTGTCCACCTGTTTGATCCTTGGCCGGAAATTGACCTGGTTCGCTATCTTAGCGACAGGAGATGGATGCTGCTGTCTTTGCAGTCCATGGAAAGCCGCACGTTGGGGCGCCAAATGTGGGATTCCCCTTTGGGGGGGTACCACTTAGAAACACACAAAGGTTCTTTGGGTCCGGATAAAGACGTGTTTATTGACTGAAATGCCAACACGCTTCGCTCTTAAATAAGAAAAGTCTGGGCGCTGGCTCATTTGCCAGTATCACCCGGTCGGTTTCCCGCGCTGCCGCATTAGACAGATTCACGGGAAGTCGGAGGCCCACAAAGAAAAACCGAGCTCCGTAGAGCCGGGGCCTCCGCCGACGAGAGCCCCTGGCACTCCTTCGGGGCCAGCTTATGTAGCCTCGGAGAATGGACGCGCCCGGGGAAGCCACTAGCAGTCGCGTCCATTATAACTCTCAAGGGTGTGCCGAAGGCGCGTTCACCCAAAATGGGCAAGGGAGAACCGGCCCCTTCGGGGAATTCGGCCTCGGTTCCCTGTATCCGGAATGCCGCCGCCATTGGTGACGACGACTCCCACAGCCTGCTCGAAGCTAGACCTAGATAGGATTAGGGAACCCCAAGGTTCCCACAAACCCCAATCACCCTATTTCTGTCCCAGAATAACCGATGTCGCACAAACATTCCCAGAGGACAGCGCACTCTCACCCTTATCTGCTGCCCGCCAGTGGTGTCAAATAACGGCGATGCCTGATGCCGGTCAGTCACAGTTACCCTAGCCAACATCATGCGAATGCCGCAAGTTTGAAACGAACGCAACCAAAGAAATAATGAGACTACTGAGCGGGCTTTCTGATGCATTATAACAACCAATCCTGCTAAAAAAGGTGTATGTGAGTGTGTGTGTGTGTGGGGTGTGTGCGCGTGCGTATGTGTGTTTATGTGTTTGTGGGTGTCTTTAAAAGAAAGGGGGAGGAAGGGAGGGGTGCCGCACACTGCTTTTACATCAGCTTTTATTTGATGCATTGTAAACGATTTTATTTTCGACGGCTCAATATTTGACGAAGATTGTTAAGTTTAAGTTTTTGGAATATTTTGCGACCACAAAATTTCGCAATTCTGAGGGATATGCTACGTATTTGTTACTATGGGCGGACCCATTCGGGTAATCGGTTTTTCACGATAGTTACCAAATCCCGGACTTGAGGAAAATAGTGTTATTGGAATAATTAATTCGTTTACAGTAGCCGATGTGTCGCTCTCGACAATATTGAGGCTCCGAGTGACAATTGAAAACGCAAACACACCACTCTCATTTGTGAATGTAGACGGGTGAATTTTCTTAAGCCGGCGTCGCACTGCCCATACACTATGCCATACATTATACAAAAGACTCTCTGCAAACACGAGTCACCGCAATATTTGTGGTTCGAATGTCGCGTGCCAAGTTTCTCCTTGAACGCACTGCCATGCGGCATTCGAAGCACGGATCTCGCGGTGACTCGCGATTCCAATCTGTATGCAAACTGTCTTTTGTATTCACCGAATTCGGCGGGAGTTGATACCACGAGGGCGCCACGGTATTCTGTACCCCAGTAGACTTCACATAGTGAATTTATTTGTTCTTCAGCAACGCACAGCGTTCGAGTAAGACTTTTCTTCGGAGAAGTACCTGCGCGAATTGTAGAAAGTAGTACAAATAACAAAAGGATACGAGAGAGATGAAAAAAGATAGGAAAACCGGAAGCGCGGAGGGGTCCGCCAATAGGGGGCGGTTGCAAGCTCGTTTGCAAACAAACATCGGTGAATAATGTATAAGCAGTGTGACCCCGGCTTTACATACTTTTATTACATCTGTGTCCCATGCGGCATAAGAATGAAACGAAAATTAAATTCACAAATGTAGTCCAGTTTTCTGGAAAAATTCCAGGAGAGAGCGATGGTGCCGGCCATGGGTCCAGCGCTGAAAGTTTGGTGGCCGGTTGGGGTGAAGGCAGATCAGTTTAAGATGTTGCGGACTGGCCCCTTGAAAGTCCTGGTACGTCCAGAGTAGGTGCAGGAGATCCACCTCCTGGGCTGAGGTGGGGCCGAAGGGATAGCATGTGGATGTCGTGGCATTCCCTCGAACTCTTCGGAGCGAGAACTCTTTAAGACGGGTAAGACCACCCGGAAGGTCAGAACCCCACGGGGGAATAAATGCTCGTGTGGTGCGCCGCAGAGTTCCCTTGTGAAGGCTCAGATCATCCGTGGCTGGCAATAGAAGAAGAGGAATGGATTTAACACCAGGTGACAGGCTGCGTCTGCTGCGGCGTGAGTGGGGACACTAGACCGGCGAATCCAGCAGCCTTGAACCGGGCAGGGGCACTCCGCCACAAAATGATGAAAATCTGTAGCCACACTCAAGGAACGATCAACTTGACGAAGGGCGCGAACAGCCTGGATCGAGTCAGTGTAAAAGGAGACACGGAGAGCGGCAACGAGCAGCGATACCAGACAGAATAATAATAGTCTTTATTTTATGTGTCTACAAGCAGCGCAGGGCCTTTTGTGTGGTACACAGCAAATGTGGACAGGATAAAAGTATAAGCATTGAGAAAACGTAGCTATCCCAAGAAAGCTCTCACAAAACAAACGTCGAACACATAGCAACATCTGACAAGCAAGATAAGGTAAAAGAAGAATAAGCACTGAAAATACAAATACAGCAACCCCTAGAGAAAAACGCTCAAAATTGCAAACCACTGGGATCATGCAAACATAATACTCTCTAGATTACGCCGAAAAGTTGACTTGTCACTGAATGTTTCTAGGAGCGAACAATCCAACTTATTAAACTCATGCTGCATTCGTATTCGGGGAGAGGTGTAAAAAAACGTGGATGGATAGAAAAAGTTGCGATTACGGCTCGAACGTGGAGGGGCGTGAAAACATACAGCGCTTAACAAGACAGGACGGCCGACAAGCCCATTAACAAGTTTGTGTAAAAACAAGATATCCCGACGACGACGCCTCTCAAACAGAGTACATAAACCAAGTCTCTTGAGCAGCCGATCGTGATTATAATAAAACTTACGTCCAAAAATACGATCGAAAACGATGCTAATAAAACGCTTCTGTACACGCTCCAGAGAGCAAGATGCTGTATCAATTATACAATTCCACACTATACATGCAAACTGGAGTTTTGAGCAAGTTAGAGAACAGAATAAACGAACGATACATGCATAGGAACAAGATTGTCTTGAAAAACGTAAAATTTCTCCCAATGTTCTAAGTGATGCGTTGCATGAGACCGACACGTCATCAATAAAATTTAACGCCTTATATATCAAAACTCCAAGATCACAAGCAACTCCCACTCGTTTGATGACGACGCCATCTATGATGTAACCGAACGGAAGGGGCTTTCGCTTTCTACAGAGACCTATCTATAGCCTGCGTTTTATGTTCATTAAGCAGTATATCATTACTAAAGCACCACCTAGCTATGTTATCGGCATCGCCTTGAAGAAGAGTACATGCAGAATGCGAACTAACATGGCGAAACAACTTTATATTGTTGGCAAATAAAAGCACTTCAGAATTTTGTACCGAAAATACAATGTCATTTAAAATATTAAAAACAAAAGTGGACCCAAATTGCTCCCCTGAGGCACACCTGACGACGGAATAGAGGTTTGGACATAAATCCCGATACACGAACACTGTTTGTACGATCGTTAAGAGCGCCTTCGTACCAATTACAATAAGTTGAACATAGGCCGCAGTCATCTAGTTTACGGAGGAGCCAATCATAATTGACCCTTTCGAACTGATTCGACAAGTCAAAGTAGATGACGTCTACTTGTTTATGGCCATGAACAAATGGCGCAGCATAATCTAAGAATGTGCACAAATTTGTTTCCACCAACTTTCCCTTGAAGAATTCGTGTTGCTCAGGACCAATTTTTTAAGGAAGTATTAGTAACGACAATTATGCAGTGTCATCTAAAAAAATTAGAGGAACTAGAAGGGCGGTCAGGCTATCCCGGAGGGTCTCCAACTCGGCCAGCACGGAGGGTAGTGGGGTGCTAACGTGGTACGAACACGTTCCGTTTGCGGCTGAAAAGCGAGGGGCAAACAAGGCCTGTATGGAACGGCAACGCAGTTCATACAGCATCCGCATAAGCTACCAGGTCAACGTCCGCGGGTGTTGATGCGGCAGGAGGAAGCACCTTGAGATCCGGTGCAGAGCACGCCCATTGTTCTGCCGAAAGCACCCAATTGGTTTGTTGTCGGTCACCTGAGAGTGGCACCGGCGCGCTTCGGGAGAATCCACGGAAGGCACCGAAGGGGTCATGTAACAGGTCAAGGCCTTGCTGCTGGCACTTAGCCGTTCTTCAAGCGCCCGGGCTTGACGTCGTTGGTCGGTGAGCTGATCCAGTGTATTCAATTGTGCCTCAGCCTGGAATGTCGGAATTGGTGTGAGACGGGTGAGTCCCTCAATGACCCGCATGGCTTCCCGATTTAGGGTTCCTATTCGGGCCCATTCCGGCTTGGTGAAGTGCTAAAACTGTGCCTCGTAGACAAGGCGAGGCTGGAATACCGAGCGAACTGGCATCCGGGCAATGCGGAAGCGGGCTCCCCCATAGCGGTTGGGCGATACGGCGAAACGAGTTCAGCATGCTCGTAGTTGACTTGCGGGCGGTGCGCAACCAGGGCGACGCAGAGCCTGAGGCAGAGACGTCCACCGAGCACGCAGAGCGTCGATACCTCGGAAGAGGGCGCGGCCGGCCAGAGTAAGCAGGATAGGAGACTGAAGGAACTGGCGGCGGCCCCATTTTTAGCAGTCGCCATGTGAGCAGTCTTCTCAGATGACACGGTTAGCCCCACCAAATCGCACCAGGCTAGGGTAGAAGCCAACGCCGTCGGCAAGCCCTGCGTCTGATGTTTCAGAGAGAGATGTAAGGTCCACAGGGTTACATCATACGCGTATATTAGGAAGTGGACATCCGGGATAGCCGAAAGGTCCCAGGCTAGTGGTAGGGGTGCCACATTAAAGAGGAACGGTTCAAGTGCAGAACACTGCAGCACGCTCGGCTCCCTGAAAAGAGTCCATAGCTGTCCCCGCACAGACGTACCACAATGAAGTGACAGCGAATTGTAATATTTTCGCATTCAGAAATGTTGATATTAGCCAAAATCGGAACTCTCTTTACGCACATCCAGATTATAGAGTACAGATATAATGCATTTATGAAAACTTGAAAATTAACAACATTATGCATTTTTCAAAAGTAACAGTTACTGTATCCAACAGAATGAGAAATCTTTGGGTCACAACAATACGTATCAACATGATGCAAAAAACAGCGTCTATACAAGGCGTTTTTAATGTAACGGGATCAAACCAAACTGGTTACATTGAAGAAATTCCGGAAGGCGCTAACCTTGAACCAAAGAAATCAAAGACTTTGTACTACAAAGAAATATTTAAAGACGTCGATGAACAACCACCTGACATTATATGGAAAACGTTAACGCAGCTCTGAACCGCGTAAGAGCTTCCAAACAAATCGGTGAACTAGTTGTAAATGATCAAACTTCATCTGGAGCCCCTTTGACAAAGCTTTTTAAGAAATTGGGAACAGCGCGCAAAAAGACGAGGACAATGAGAGTAGAGAACAGGATAAGCGCTGACTATCAACTGAAGTTTTGTTAAAAACGGCCCAGAAAAACAACACAAAGCCAACTAACGCCGTAACAACCAATGGCGTGTCGCTCACCAGGTATCTATAAAATCTATCTTTTGTGTAAATAAATTGACAGATGGCTGACGCAGTGCCCTGAGCCAGCTTTTTCGATTGCATGCGCCTTCAGCACTCTCTTCGCACTTTTGTGCAAAGAGGCGTACTGCAGGCGCATTTTTAATGCCCATTTTATAAAAGAAATACCTAAACTGCAAAATGACAGTGTGCTTTCGTTTGAGGAAAATAATCCCTGGAGAAGGGGAACACAAATGACAATTATTTTCATCATTCTTGTCCAGCTCGCTTGCCCCTTGCATTTATTTGCATTATAATTGCTGTCGTTTGTTCGCGAGTTGAGTGACAGCCTTTTTTTAAACCCTACAAACGAGCAAGAAATATGTAATATTTGCACTGGTCTAAGAAACAGTGAGAGCAATGTCTTTGATGAATTACAAGTTAAACCTATCAAATTTGTCTTAGATATTATTGAATCCTGTTAGTACATATCTTTAACTTGTCTTTAGCTTCTGGTAACTTTCCTCAAAATATAAAGCTGGCTAAAGTATCAGTTATTTACAACGAAGGGGATATAAATATATTGGGATATTATTGACCAATATCTCTTCTTCCTATTTTCTCTAAGGGACTTCAGAAAGGCAGTTTCAAGCACCTAGAATACATTTTCACAAAACAATATGTGCTGGTGCCACCTGCTTGGGGTACAACTACCAAAGCAAATTTAAATAACATTCCGCCACTACAAAAACAAATTACGTTTTGTAGCGAATGTTCCGTATAAATATCCTTCAGAATATTTTTGAAGGCCAAAGCCTTACTTGTCCCAATACGCGGAGAAGCGGCGGCGTTGTGCCCGAAAGATGGTCACACCAATCCGTCACTAAGCACGCTCCTCAGAGGTAAAACAAAAAGGGAAGCACAACAAAGCACATGCTTCGTGACGTAAACCAGCAGGGGTGCTCAAGGTCAAAGCGGACGCGCCTCAAAAATAAAACACGAAGAAAAGCTCAGCAACGCAGATGCTTCGTCAAGGAAGCCGTCGTGAAGCCGGCTGGGTTCGCCGCGCCAGCGCAGTGGAGGAATCGTGATGTTACAGCCGGAACGCCGCGTGCGAAAAGAACACGTGGCGCGCAGGTTGTGGGGATGCGATGCGTGAAGGAATACTTTCGCGTTCCTACAAGTAAGCAGTCTTAAATGTATTTCGATGAGTTTTATTTATTTTTTAAACATAAAGTCATTCACGTATAACATTTTCTTCAGTATCGCTTGCTTTATTCGATTAGCTTTTCATCGTTTGCATTTGTGGAAATGTACCGACCGCATTTCCGAACTTACTGAACAAAAGAGCACCATTTACACACGTTATCCGGAGAAATGGTTGGTCACTCGTAATCGTTCAAACTGTATTCTTTAATGTCTTCATTATAACATTTCTTCATTCTTAAATAAATGGCATTTGTAAAATAACAATCTTTGTATGTTTTCTAAAATATATCTCTTTTAACGTGATGACTACATCTATCTTTCTTCTCGGATCCCATTTGTTGATTCGTTGATGTACCTTTACTCTGTGTAACACATAAAACATCTAAGTTTTTTTTTTTTCTTTTCCGAAGCTGTTGCTAAGACTGTAGGTACGCCAGGCCCCTTCAAGATGATTTTTAGCAGCTTTTTTTTCTGGGGCTGCCATGAGTGTATATCTTTAAAATAAAGCTCTGAATTGAATTGAACTGAAATCCCAAAACGCCTGCGCTCGGTTGTCGACCAGATCGGGGCGCGACCCCTCAGATCGGGAACAAGCCTCCACATGTGTCAAGTAATTTCAGGAGTTCCGTCTCATTATGGGCTCACTACAAGATTTTATTTTATCCATGTAGTGATTCAACAGAATAGTTAATGTAACCTCATTTGATAAAAATGTAACTCGAGAACTCACAGAAAATATATTGGCTTAGTTTCAACCCATCTTTGTTCCCTGGGTGGGCCACTGATTTTAGTGTTATGGCAATTCTTAAGTCCAGATTTCTCTCGGTCGACCGTGAGCAGATAGGAGTAAAATAGGTATTTATCAACTTCAATTGATCTGTCGGATGTTTGAGTTTGCACATATACATTGGCGACTTTATTTAGTTCGTGTGGGAATTTAATGTACAAAAAAGCTGCGCGGAGAGTGACTGGAAGAAATTTCTTCTGCGCCTCGACATCCGCTACAAATTTTAGAACGTAATCTGTGACTTTTGCGCTGAAGTTGAAATAGTTGTTATATGTTTCACCAGGCTTTCAACATAAGCAAATCAAAAGTGTCAGAAAAGCCAGTGTCACTTCTACTTAGCACCTATCACTAAAATGTAAACTACAGACGCGGAACGACTATTCAGTAGGTGATCATCCAGCCCCTTTGGCCATCTGCACGCAGCTCGTTGTCATCCCACGCTTTCACGTGTACGTAGATGCACCCAACACAAGCAGGAAAGTACGCGAAGCCGTTGAGGTGAGGAATTGACTCCTGATTGGAGTACGGCTCATGTCTACCCATGACCATGGGGTCGAGAATGTCCACAAGTTACGCTAATACTTTTATGGGCAAATTTGAGAACTTTGTATGGACTTATGCCAAGATTCCCGCCATATATCTTCGTTATATTGACGATATATTTATCATACGGAATGACACTGAAGATGCACTCCTCTCTTTTCTAACTTACCTCAACGGTTGTCACCGTACAATTAAATTTACCTGCAATTACTCAGCAAACTCAATGAACTTTCTCGACGTTAATGTTAAAAAGATGGGAAGCCATTTGGAAACGAAGTTGTTCAGAACGCCTACAGACAAAGATCAGGTTCTACGCTATGATAGCTACCACCCAAAATGTCTAAAAAATAATATACCTTACAACCAATTCCTTCGGTTGCGTAGAATTTGTTCTGAAGAATCGAACTTTAAGAAAAACGTAACATCCTTGAAGAACACGCTATTCAAGAGAAAATATCCCGCATCTATTCTTGATGACACCCCAAGAAAGGCGTCCGCTCAGAGACGTAGCACACTCTTTGAATCCACACAACAGCTTCACTCTGATGAAACAAGGGCGCCGTTGGCTATAAACTACGATTCGAACCTATCAAGTCTGAATTCTATGTTGAAACGCCATTTAAACATGCAGCATGCCGACGATAAACTTTAAAAAAAATATATTTCCCGAATCACCATTTTTCACATTCCGGAAGCATCGGAATCTTGGGAGGATGTTATGTCCCTAGTATATATAAAAACGCAGTTCATGCGGCGGTTGAGGTCCTTTTACAACACTCCTTGCCAACTTTGCACGTTCGTTTTGACTGCTAATAAAATTTCGAGTAACGCATCAGATTTCTACTTAATATTAAACAGCCTATCGACTGCAAAACACCTGACGTGATATATATTATTAACTGCACGTTGTGTAGCAAGCAATACGTGGGAGAAACTAAAAATTTTATGAAACAGCGATTTTGTGGCCATAAGTCCGACATTGTAAATAAGGGACAAACACCAGTCGCTAAACACTTTAACTCCGACGACCACGACATCCATACGCACCTAAATATTATCACTGTGGAAAGCAGTTTCAAAAATGATATTGCGCGCAAAAATAAAGAGACCTTCTATATACCTAAATTTAAAACCCTAACCCCGCTTGGTGTGAACATTTCAAAAGAAAACTTGTATAGATTGTTCTAGGATATTAGTTTTTAGTTTTTGGTATACTACAGGCAAACCATCTCACCCATCGCACAGAAGAGCGGGGAGAAAGAAAGCTCTTGAGCGGAGAGCTAAAAACATTGGGTTGTGGGGACGTCGCCCGCTAACTTCCCTCTTTTCTTCGCCCTTTTTTTTTTTCTTTTTGCGGGGATTGGGGGGGGGGAGGTTTGGCTGGGAGGCGTTTTAAGAAGTCGTTCTCGGTATTGTGTTGAGAAGTGCCACCCACGTGTGACACTTCTGGTGTCCGTTTACACACACTTCGGGCTTGTTTATGATCTTCGTTTTTTTCGGCGTTATAATGGCTTGGGCTCATTCTACTTGAGCCCTGTATGTTTTTATTTTATTTTATTTTTCTGGATCTGAAGCTCTAACTCTAACGTGACGGAGGTCGTTGCCTGTGATATATTTTCTTGGTTTCGTTAACGAGTGCCGGGGCCGTGTTCCCCTTAGTACTATTACTTTTTTTTTTGCGTGTGTGTGTGCGTGTGTTTTGTTGGAATGCGTTTTTTGTCATGCTCAATTGTTTTCACATGTACTAATATATATATATGATTTTTTTACTTCGCTTCTTCCCATGTTCCTTCTCTCCATTGGTCCCTCTAAAAGCGCTTTGCAACTGTATTTTCTGCACACTCGATAAAGGGAAGTCTCTTCACGAAACGCCGTGTAATAAAGCATCTGCTGCTGTTCAAACATTTTTCTACGTTTACGACTTTCTTGGTGAAGGCTTGTTCATTAATACAGTTAACCAGCTACCCATGAAAAAAAACAAGAACGCGGGGCATTATTTACATTTCATGTCAATAAGCAATTTAAAAAAATGACAGCTGGGCGAATAACGAGACGCCTAGAGTCTTATTTTTAAAAAGGTATAAGAAGACAATTTCATTTCAAAAGTTCTTTTTTGAAAATATTATAACCCTGTTCTGGAGAAATAAAAGCTTACCTTTTTAATAAAAAAAGACTTTACACTATGAGTAGAGCTTTGTGTTTTTTTTGATGCGGTGTTTGCAAAACATGCACTGCACTATAATATATTTGTACCTGCCAGACTAAACATATTTAGTGAAAAAATAAGATATTGTAGATTTGATGTTGCTGTGAAATATGTATCTATGGAGGAGCTTGCAGACAAATTACGAATGGTTCATTGTACGTCTGATAATGCCTTTCTGCAAACTATTATATTATATTATAAACTATTATGAACTATTATATTAATACAAATATACACTTCATGTATATGTCAAAGCAAAATTTAATCATATTGAAAAGACATTAACACAGTAACAGACACCGGTGAAAGGTATCGTCCGTTTATACCTAAAAGGCGACTACTTCAGGTTTATATAACCAAAAATGTATTTAAAAAGACAGAGCATTCTAACATGTTTGTTATATATTTATTTAGTGGTGCTTTTCTTTTTAGCCTATACGCCGCTAATTGTACTAGCGTAATCTGCCGGAGCCTATGACATATGTTCGTAAACTTGGATGGCAGGCATGGCAAAGGTAAAGGACGACGGCAATCGGTGCGTATTTCATCAAGGAATCGACGCATCTTCACCGCTAAACGCATCTTTTGATTTGGGGGTTATAAAACTTCGGCGTGCCAGAATGTGCTGATTTCACATTTTGCAATCAAGGAGCATTTGTATTGCATCATTAGGTAATGCGCAAAATTAACGGACACAAGACAAAAAACAGACATAAAGGCGCCTGTATGTCTTTTTTTCTCTCTTGTGTCTGTGGTTTTTTGCGTCTTACACCATGATTTCCAACGTTCACCAATTAGCGCGACTTGAAGTTCTTCTATAGTTATACAGCGCGCAGTTTCTCAGGCGTTTGGAAGTCGAATAACCGGGTTGTGACAAAATCCGCCACTTTCGTGACTTGGAGGTGTCTGGTTGGTACTGCTTGCAAGACTTGCCCAGCCATGGAAGGAAGGCCCTGCGAACATAAGGGTGTGCTCATTCTGGTGAAAACAATACTTGTTTGATATGGCAACTCAAGACAGATATATATGATGTAGATATGTGGAGAAAGAGTATTTCATGAGGGCGGTAAGTAAATCCTAGGGGAAAAGGAAAATATATATTTTTGGCAATGAAATAGCATTAACATGAACTCATAAAAGGTTACAAGTTCAGAGAAATATGGAGAAATCAACGTTCGCATGGAGCTTTATTTTGAAGTATACATGTATACAGATAAATTCGCATGCGCATAAATTTATTTGCAATTCATTCCATAAGCTTTTCACATTTTATTTCTATTGAACCTGAGCGAATCAGACACGCTTTGTGGGAAGACACGCAGAGCAAAGTTTTCAGCAAATATAAATGAAAAGGCGTTGGTGTTTATGCTACGATGTCGCCGCGTCTGTGGCTTCAGCGCTCGTTATTAGTGTATTGGCTGGTAGGTGGAGCATTATCCGCATTGTCTTATACAAACGACAGTAGGTGCCCTTTAACATGACCAAAATGGGAGAAAACAAAGGTTCATCGGACCCGTTCGTATGGTTTTGAGTAACACTCTGCTTCGGTCCTGTTTACGGAACGCACCAATTAGGTTGAAAACAAAAAATTGGATTATAGGAGAAACTTAACCGGTGTGAAAGGTAGCTTGAACTCCATTTTTTTTTTGTATTTGCGTAAATTTACCGATTAATGTGAGTTACCTATATTGGAGGAAAACTCTTTAAAAAAAGTAATTTGTAGATCTGTTCTTACTTCTGCTTTGGTTCCGGAGCGCTAAAATTTTATACTTAGAAAATATAATATTCAAGAAAACAAACAAAACGACAAATGAAAATGTCGTGGTAGAGTTTGTTTTTCTGGACGAATGCTTTCATAAGGGATCTGGTAACACAATAAACTTAAGCATATTATTTAACATGCCCTTATATTAACTCTATACCTTTGTGCACCAGAGCTTGCCTAGTTGCCTAATTTCATCACTAACTTTAAGTTCTTTAGATATGCTTACAAAATATGCATGTTTATAAAGAAAAACTACGATTTATAAAGATTAGTTTATTTAAACGCTGAATGAACACCAGACACGTTTCAAGCGCGTCCAAAATATGACGCGTGCAATAAGCTTTACGCGGAAAACAGAAAACTCCCCGAACCATTTTTTCTTTCTTAACGAACGTTTGTTTGTCGATATTGTAAAAGCACAGTTGTTCCACTAACGCAACTACCAACATTGGTACAAAAAGAAAGTCTACGTAACTTACTCCTCCAGCAAAAATAATTCAACCCTTGCGTAATGGTAAAGACGAAGTAATTAGGCAGGTGAACTCGTTAACGTCACAAAGACGTGTGTCTGTTCCCTTGTTGTATATTTGTCTCTGGGTTAGAATCACGTGTAACTTGCGTAATGCTTCTTTGCGGTACTCTCTGGAGATACTCAATCGGCCAGTACAAAACATATATGGGGTATTTGGTTATATTGATGCATATAAGGGGGCTGTACAATTCCAATTAGTTCAATGCAAAATAAGCCTTCGGTGTTTTTGAATGAATAAAGAAATGGATACGTACAACTTCCGGCTAGCGCATTTGTCCGGGTAACTATATGAAAAGCATTTGGTTCTAAGAAAGTCGAAGAAGGTTGCTCCAACGGCATTACTTGTTAGGCTGTTCACCTTGAACAAGCAGTTATAGAACTTGCAGTCGTCCTGGCAGTTCGTCCTGTAATTCATACACGCAATAAAATGAAGAAACTCGCTTGAACGATTAGTTGAAAAGCCAAGTCAGAATGTGTCGTCGTCTAGGTCGACCCGTAAAAATGCCTTTTCACGGTACAACCAAGAAATAAACGCTCTGGTCTATGGGTGAAGTTAGCCGACTGACGATGCGGAATGAACGTTTAGGCCTAGAAATCAAGACACTCAGGTGAATGAATTTGCATAGTTATCGGCTTGCTGATTAAGTGTCTAAAGACGTTATAAATTACGACCGAACGTTTATTCACCATCACCATTTGTAGAAGAGCTTCCGTCGTAGATCGCAGTGATTAGCTTAATTTCCAAGTTCTCGCAATAAAGTCGAAGGAGAGATGTTTTTATACTATTGTACGCACCAACGTCGGATCTCTAACGTGTTACATACTGTGGGTCTGTTTAGACAGCAGTGAGTCAATCAGCCCTAATTGTCGTTTGGTGTCTCCGCTCTAGAAGAAAAAGTGCCCTCTAAAAGAAAGGTGTATTCTTATATTCTTTTATTTCAAATAATACACACCAAAACAATAACTTAACGTACTACGCACTGGCGTCCAACTGACGGCACCAACGTTTACGAGGGACTTGATAATGGTGCGATATCACATAATAAACATCTAAGTACGCATTAAGAACTACAGGGGAGAAAAGTGAAATTTTGCTGTAAGGCCAAGAAATCCGCGAATTTTGTTTTAGTAGTCAGTAACACGCACATAATATATTTTAATAAGTTGTAACGCTCAGGTATCAAGCCGCTGGTTAAAGATGTTACCGTGGGTTCAACGTCAGCGCGCTGTATACGTCGAAATGAAGTTTTAAAGTGTATTTTATGGCACAAGGGGTGTAAGACCATTCCTTTTTTTTTGTTAGAGTGTAAGGATACGCGACCGCACGCCGGTGTGATGCTTATATAGATCAAAACAAAGAAGAGGTGTGGTTGAAGCCAAGGGTTCCTGGGTTGTCCATCGCGACCTTTCGCTTCAGGTGCTCCGACAGTCGGCCACCAGTTCCCGACGGGTCGGAGAGTTTTGTGGGAGGTTAATGACAACATGAACATTACTGTGGCGTACAATTGATTTCCTAAATTTCTGCTCCAACAATCTCATATAGAAAATATACGACACAAATTGCAAATATTAGATAATGCGATTTATACGACACCTTTCTCACTCTTACATTCACGATGAATAAAGGGTCATCGCAGCGGCCCGTCTCCTCCAGAGAAGATGTTAGTATCTAGTAAAGGATAAGCTTAAACTTACAAAAAAAAACTATTGTAAGGAAACGATGTTACAAACTGATGGGGGTTTATTATTTACAGTGTGGTAGCCAGGTTGGGAGAAAGGCCGCTGGGAATCCAGCTAGTCGCGCGCTCTGCTCGAACGAACCTCTTCCGCTTCGTCTTCCCTCAGCCACGGTGTTTTTCCAAAATGCGTCGTAGATCTTCTCTTCGTCAAAATGCCCCCTCGTAGAGATAACCATTTCGGCGAAGTCTGTGTTATTGGTGTTCAGTAGAGAAACAGTAGAGTTTAAGGTGACTGACATGGGCCGCTTCACGATAACGTCGGCGGCAATCGGCCGGTAACGAGAGCGGCTTGATTTCGTAGTTTACAGCTGAGGTCTGACGAAGCACGCGCTATGGGCCTGTGTAGTTTGAGAACGGTTTCTTGGAGAGACCGGGTTGGCGTTGTGGAATCAACAAAAGGACAAGATGGCCGGATGTGAAAAAAGTTGGTTGAGATGTATCATCGTGGCGGTGTTTTTCTTGTCCTTGCCGGTGTGTCGTGCGTGCTCGTGCAAGCTGGCGGCATTGTTCAGCATGATCTCTGATTTCAGTGAGGGGAAGGCATTCAGAATGATCGGTTGAGTAAGGAAATAAGCGATCGAATGTTGAAAAAACCTGCCTCCCGTAACGAAGGAAAAAGGGTGAAACGTGAGTGTGCATTGAACGGCGGTATTGGAGGCGAACTTTACGAACGGAAAAACCTTGTCCCAATTACGACGATCGGGGGAAATGTACATGGCAAGCATATCGGTGGGTGTTCGGTTGAAGCGTTCGGTCACGCCGTTGGTTTGCGAATGATATGGTGTTGTTGTTCGATGGATAACACTGCAAGCTCGCAAGACCTCTGGAATGATTTAAAAAAGAAACACAGTTCCGCGGTAGCTGAGGAGTTCTTTCGGGGCACCATGACGGAGAACAGCCTGGTTCAAGAAACAGTTGGCTACATTTTCCGCTGTGGCGGTAGGCAAAGCAGCGGTTTCAACATAACGCGGTAGGTGATCAATGGCGACAATGATCCAGCGATTTTCAGAGAAGGAGTGAGGAAGTGCGCCAAAACGATCTATTCCGACATGGTCGAATGGTCGTTCTGGGCACGGAATAAGTTGAAGCAGGCCTTGAGATAAATGTAAATGGCGCTTACGGTGTTGGCATTGGAGCTATGGTTTCAAATACTTCTCGACGCTTCCATAAGCCCGGGCCAGTAGTACCGTGAGCGTACCGGACTGTAAGCCTTGAGTAGACCTCTGTGACCACATGTTGGGTCGTTGTGAAAGCCTTCTAATACCTCACGTCACAATAGACGGGGAATGGTAAGAAGCCAATGGCAGCGTTTGGGCGAATAGTTGCGCCGGTAGAGAAGGCCATTGCGAATGCGAAAATGCTTGGACTGTCTTCGCAATGAGCGGTTTGGGGAAGACAACTGCCGCAAAATTAGACATCCAAGGATCTCTTGCTTGTTCTTGCTCCATAGCGACAATTTTTAACGCCGATAAGGTGATAGGGTCTTCATCAGTGTCAGGTAGGTCTGGTGGTTCAGAGTGCGGGAGACATCTAGAGAGACCATCGGCGTAGCCATCTTTGCAGCCGGATTTATACAGAACAACGAAGTCGTACTCTTGCAGCTGCAGCATCCATCGACCAAGGCGTCCCGTGAGACCTTTCAAAGATGACAGCTCGCAATGCGCGTGATGGTTGGGCACAACGTTGAATTTTCGACCATAAAGGTATGGGCGGAATCCGGCAACTGTCTCAGACGACTGCCAAGCATTTTTTTCGGTTACGGTGTAATTTGTTTCTGGTTTTGTGAGTACCCTCCTTGCATAAGCGACAACGTAGTTGCCGAATCATGTCTTGTTTTGTGCGAGCACAGCCTCAACTCTAAAGCCACTGGCATCGGTACGAAGTTCCGTTGGGCAGTAGCATCAAAATGCCGAACTATCGGGGCAGATGTCAGAATATTTTCGAGCTGGTTGAAAGCAGCCTCGCACTGCGATGTCTAAGAAAACGAGTATGAGGATTTCTTTAGAGCATGCAGGAGTGCCGCTATGGATGCGAATCCGCGTACAAAACGCCGAAAATAGGAACACAGTTCAAGAAAACTTCGAACTTCTTTTTGAGTGGTTGGCTTGGGCATATCGGAAACGGTCTCAATTTCGCTAGGTGGGGTTGAACGCCGTCTTTGGACACAAAATGGCCAAGTACTTTAATTTGCCGTGCTGCAAACCGACATTTTTTGCGTTTAGCTGAAGGCCGGCGTTGCTGAGACATGACAATATGGCGGTTAATAATATTAACAAGGATATTTATTTCCACCATAAGGTGATGGTGATCAGGAAAAAAAGCTGTCAGGTACAGCTTGACGGGTCCCTGACTGCCTACAGAAAGCAGCAACAGAGCCGGGAAAAACAGTGATCGAGAGAAAACAAAAAATTGTACAGAGATTGTCACTGTCACATTTTAAACACAAATTTTAGATTTTTTATTTTTTATTTTGAGGCATGACAGCAGCAGAGACGGGCAGCGGAGATAAAATCATACAAAAGCTTGGCACAAAAACTACAAAGAAAGGCAAATACCTATAGCTGCTGGAAAAAAAGGTAATCTTTCTTCTCTTAGGGATAACTTATCCCAATCCATACTTGTAGCCATATACCAATTGAGTAGATTGGGGATAGTGTATTTAAGCATTTGTTTGCCATAGTTTGTTCTTGGCGTAGTCACCTCCCAACATTCGGCACCACGGGTACGGTAACTATAAAATTTATTTATTAAGCGTCCAAGATCTATTAAAAAAAATCGTGTCTTTAAGTTGCTGTACTTTGAGGCTAGTGCTAAGCCTATAATCATTTAATGTATGCAAGTTTATGACGCGAAATTTTCGAAATAAGCCAGCTGTGTAAAAATCATACGAGACGGCAGCTTAAGCCCTCAGTGTTTTCTTTTTTTGCAATACTTGTAACTTTTCTAGATTTGTTAAAGTTGTAGTTTTCCAAACTAAATGGCAATAATTTAAGTAAGAATAAAATAGAGAATTATATATTAATAATTTAACGCTTGTTGGTAAAATATAACGATGACGATTTAACATGCCCACAATTTTGGATAGCTTTAGAATAAGAGAGTTTATATGACTTCCCCACGGCCTATTTTCAGAGAAGGTGACACCTAAGAGTTTGAAACAATTCACAATCTCGATTTTGGTTGAATTAAAAACGTATCAGGCATATCTTTTGTTTTATTAACATTTATTTGTAATGCGTTGTTATAACTCCAAGTTGGTAACCTAGACCGTGCCAGATTTGCCATATCGAATAACAGATCAGTATTATCTGCAGAAAACAGTATGCTCGTGTCATCAGCATAGTTTACAAATGTTGCGTTTGCATTAATATTGACGATATAAATCACGTATATGTTAAAGAGGAAGGGGCCCAATATACTACCTTGTGGTACACCAGAAAGACTAGGTTTTATAGCAGAGGAATTCACATTAATATAAACATACTGCGTTCGATGCTCCAGATAAGATCTTATCAGCTGTAAAGCGTGCCCTCGAATTCCATAGTTATCTAATTTAGATAGTAAAATTTGATGATTGAGGCAGTCAAAGACTCCAAGAACCATATTTTTGTTTTCAAAGCTTTGTAGAATCAATTCTTTTAGAACAAGTAAGACAGATTCAGTCGACTTGTGTTATATAAATCCATACTGTGATGCAGTTATCAAGGTATACTTATTTGAAAATTTAGTCAAAGGCGTATGAAGAACTTTTCCGAGCGCCTTGGAAAACACTGGTAATATTGAAATTGGCCTGCAGTTTCCCATTTCATTTACATTTCCTTTTTTATGCAATATTGAAACTTTGGCAATCTGCATTAGTTTGGGAAAAGCTCCAGTAGATGAAGAGATAATAAATATATGAGTTATTACAGGTGCTAACGGAAGAATAACATGCTTTACCGGTCTCATCTGGATGCCATCACCGTCACAGCTACAACTATGTTTAAGCTGCAGAAACACGCTTATAACTTCTGGTTCGACAACGGGATCTAAAAATATCGAGTCACTGCTTCTTTTATTATTTAAAACCAAAGAAGTTTCGGTTTCAATAATACCCAGAATATTTACAAAATGTTCATTAAAAGCATTTGCCAGTTAACACCCAGTAAGTTTAGTACCATTGTACAGAATTGTTTAGAATGATCTGAAGGGGCGATTGCGATAACGAAGATAATTTAGTTATGAAGCAATGGTGAGGGTGCAGGCTAGCTGGTGTAAATTGAGCATAGTCGTAAACCCGAGATTGGAGGTACGGATAAGGGACAAAACACAGAACGACACGGACGAAGTCTCAAACGCAGTTACAAACTTTATTTCACAGGACAAACATATATGCCACTTGCCACGCTTTGTCTCCCTCTTTTTCCCTTCCTTTTTCCCAAAACCCCTAACCCTTCCCTCTTTCTTTTCCCAAACCCACAAACATTAAAGTAAAAAAAAAATCAGATGGCGTCAACTTAAAGTTGCCGACAGATCCCGTGTCAACAACATACACCGCGACATCCCGAGGTCACTCCGGCTCTCCCAAACCAGTCGCAAAGCCGCCGACAGATCCCCTGTCACCATACACACACCGCGACACCCCGAGGCCATCCCGGTTCTCTCAAACCACTGAGCCGCAAAACTTTTTCGGCTTCCGAACTTAAAGGAGCCCTGCAATCATAATTAAGCGTCTACCTTTTTTGCGGTTTTCACGTCTCTTGGGGTTCGGGCAAGCCAGAGGGCACGGAGAGAGTCACTAAATATCAGTGCGTCATATTTTAACCGGACGACGCGGAAACCTCCTCCACCGACGGGGGCGACCCGCGGTAGCGAAAGCGCGCGTAATGTGACCGTCTTAGGTCCTGGGCTTACTACTGGTCAGAGCCGCTAAAAGCTTTTTTTAGTCGAAATACAAAATATAAGTGGCGCGAACCGTTTCAATTATTTATAAAAGTAGTTTTTGTTCAGTATTTGAGATCAGAAAAGAAACAAATGCAGTTTATAAAGTACGGAAACAAGAAATGATCCGTCGACATACCCGCCACCAATCGGTGGAAAAGGCGGCGCCTACTAGAAAGGAGTAGTGAAATCAGGCGCCGACACGGAAAGGTCCCGGATGTACGCGGTGGCGCTGCGGCCGTAGGGACCGAAGGACCCGGCCGGCTCTGAGCGTTCCCAAGGCCTTCGGTGAGCAGCTTTGTCTTGCGGTTTGGCCGTTTCGCGGTATGGCAGCGCGAAGTGGCTCCCATTCTGAACTGATATTTCCCCCGTGTTTGCTGTCGTTTGTGGCCAATTAAGTGTCATGCCGAATTTGTGTTTAATCGCGCAGCAAATGCAATTAGAGCCGCACTAGCTGCCCGCTACATACAGCCTATCCAGAACACGCTTTGTGGCGCCCTCTCGCGCCGTCGATATGGAGTACGGCAGCCGTGAGCGCTCGCTCAGCTTACCACCCCTCGTCTAGTTCACGGCCACTCAAGCAACCAAGGACGTCATGAAGGAGGTTATTTTTTGCTTGTTTTTGTAATTTTGATTTGCCTATAACTTCTAAAATAAATTGAAATTCGAGAAAAGAAAAGTGTCATTAAGTTACTACGTTCAGTGCGCTCAGGTTTGGTGCAAATTAAAAATTAGTAAAAAAGCCATTGCAGGGCCCCTTTAAGTGGACGGACGTGTGACTGATGCATTCGGCAGACGTCTTTATTCTAATGGTCTCCTCACTAATCTTTTCATGTCGTTGTTTTCCCTTTCTACAATCTTTACGTCTCTCCAGGCTGGAGAGCAGTCGGCACATTCATTCAAATGTTTAGCTATTTCCCAATTCGGATCTTTGTTTTTTTTACATTTCTTTTACGTTCCGTTAATCTGTCGTTCACACATCTTTTGGTTTGGCCTACATAAATGACACCACATTTCATTGGTATCTCGTACACTACACCGATCTCGCATACTGTAGACTTCTTTCTGTGCGCCTTTTTACACTGGTTGGGTGTTCTCAAGAACGGGGTCAACCGGTCCAATCTAAAATCCCCCTCAAAAACTACGTCGGCGCCGAACTTCTTTGCGCACGCCTTTAGGTTGTGTGAGATGTCATGGTGGTACGGGATCACCGCCCAACGACCCCGCCATGGCTCAAGACTTCCTTTAATTCCCGAAACTAGTTTTTTAATCTGTCCAAGTATGCCATCACCCGAAAACCCAGCATCCTGGGTTTTCGGGAAATGTAAAAAACAAAGATCCGAATTCGGAAATAGCTAAACATTTGAATGAATGTGCCGACTGCTCTCCAGCCTCGGGAGACGTAAAGATTGTAGAAAAGGAAAAAACGACATGAAAGATTAGTGAGGGAGACCATTAGAATAAAGACGTCTGCCCAATGCATCAGTCACACATCCGTCCACTTAAAGGGACCATGAAATGATTCTGAAATCGAATTTCTTCCACCGGACGTCGTAAAAGGTGTAAAAAGAAACACAAAAACACAAAAATAGGGAGCCAAAAAATTCCTTTTTATAGAACTTTTAAAACAAAAATGAACTCTTTTGCGCCTTCTTTCCTTTGAAAGCTCTCTGCCTTTTTACTGCTATGCATCCGCGGAACTGCAGCACGTCAGCCGAATCCACGTCGCCTATTGGGTAAGCGCCTACCTCACCAGCACCGCGATCATGAACAATAAATAGCCGGCAAATGTTTCCTAAAAGTTTTGTTAAATAATATTCAAATCCACATTTTGTACCATAATTAGAGATGTGTGGCGAAAATTGCCAAATTTGATCATGATGGGAGCCAAGCGCCATCTATCGTGTGGTAAACAAAGCTGAGAGCCAGCTCCGCAGAGTTCCGGAGCTGTCCTTTTACGATCAAATCAGCATGGCCGACAGCGTCGCTTGGTCACCGTGGTCACGACGAACGAACGTTTATTTTTTTACGTGTTCATCTCATGCGTCCCGACTTCAAGCAGCAAGAAAAAAGTGCTTGAAACAGACCATGACGGACGAGAAGGCTGGATCCGCAAACACCCGAGACAAGCTGAAACGGCAACGAATTCACCGACCCGCGACCAACCGAGTTTGGCAGATAGGCCTAGCAGCCATTCCGCAGCGTTGCTTCGACGGTACTTGACCAAGACAGTGCCCACGACCGGCTGGCGTGCTGAATGGAATATGCCCGCGCGACCCGTGTGGACCCTTCCCGTATTATAGTTTGATCGCTGACCTCAATTTTAGATTAACAGGTGAGGTCAATCTCTTCGCCTTGTCATCTCCTTGGTTTCGAGGCAGTGTTGACGAACACTGTTGTCTCGTCGATTCTATCTACTTGTTTTGTGTGAGATAGAGCTCGAATAAACGCCGTATGGATTACCTTCGTAACACGGTATGTACACTTTGTTATTAGCATGCCATTTTTATTCTGACACGACTGCACGTCACTGTCGAGCTATAAAAGTTCGTGGGAGCTACGTGCAATGCCGGGCCAAGCTTCCTTTGCCGAGTGCCACGTCAGTATCGAGTTGCAATCGTAAAAGATCGGTCCCGAAGCGCTCACCAACAGCGCGAATACAGCACTTCCATCAAACGCGCGCGTCCGCTCCGAGTGTGAACAGGTATTTACGTGGCTCTTGCTGACACTGTCGTAGCTCAAACGTTTCTTTTTTAACGTCGGCTCGCTCCTGCATCTCCGAGGACGCGAAAAACGCCGCGGCGATTTGTTTCTATCTACGTCGCTTTGCAAGCTACTGACACGGGCCGCCATTTACCAACAATGACAGTTAGGTTGACTTCTGGAGTCTTCACCGGAAGTCTCGCCGCACTTCCCAACAGGCATACCGGCGTATGAGACTAGTCCCATGCTGTCGCTGTAGCGTAACATATCTAATTGAATTTCGCTCAGCTGCGATGTGTCCATGGCTATCAAGGCGATAAGAGGCGCCGATTCAGAAAATACGTCGGTGACATCAGCGCAGTAAAACCTACCGGCGCACCCCCAACTCGCCTCCGCTAATCAGTGGAGCCATTCTCCTACTGCCGAGAGAACTTCCGGTTCCTGTCCCAGCGTACGTCACGACCGTCAAAATTACGCCGCAACTTGTTTTGCGGTCAGTTGGAGAGAAAGAAAAAGTCGATATTTCATTATTTTTTTGTGTAGAAGTTAATGAACCCAGACGAAAACGGATGCCTGTTCGGCATTCAGTGAACGTTGAAGGTTTAATGTAAAAGTTATCTGGCAAATGTAAAAAGGTCATTTCATGGTTGCTTTAAGTTCGGAAGCCGAAAAATTTTTGCGGCTCACTGGTTTGAGAGAACCGGGATGACCTCGGGGTGTCGCGGTGTGTGTATGGTGACAGGGGATCTGTCGGCGGCTTTGCGACTGGTTTGCGAGAGCCGGAGTGACCTCGGGATGTCGCGGTGTATGTTGTTGACACGGGATCTGTCGGCAACTTTAAGTTGACGCCGTCTGATTTTTTTTTTTTTTTTTTTTTACTGGAATGTTTGTGGGTTTGGGAAACAAAGAAGGAAGGGGTAGGGGTTTTGGGAAAAAGGAAGGGAAAAAGAGGGCGACAAAGGGTGGCGAGTGAGTCGTGACATATATGTTTCTCCTGTGAAATAAAGTTTGTAGCTGCATTTGAGACTTCGTCCGTGTCGTTCTGTGTTTTGTCCCTTGTCCGCATCCCCAGTCTCGGGTTTACGACTATGCATAATTTAGTTGCTTCCAGATGATGTCAGTGCGTCCTTGTGCGGCCTTGAACAGATCAAAATGATAACGCGCTCTGGCGATCTTTAGCTATTTTGTTAGGTTGTTTCGATAGTTTTTAAATATTTTAAGGTCCTTCTGGTCCTTAGATTTAATGAATTTACCATATAAAACGTTTTTATCTTAATTTTACAGAGACAAAACTCTCGTTAGCCAAGGCTTCTTTATGCGCTTGTTTGTTTTAATAGAAGTTTAATAGAAGTGAAAGGAAAATGTGTCTCATACAGTTTAAGAAATAAGTAAAAAAATGTTATAAGCCCCGTCAGCACTACCTTCATAGAGTACACTGCTCCAATTTGTATTTAAAACAGCGGTCTGAAAAGCGTTGAGTCGATCTAAAGTTATTTTTTGTACTGATGTCCGCTTTGTCCTGCAAATCTTCTTCGGGAAACTTTTGAGAGAAATGAATATTGGGAGGTGGTCACTCAGATCACAAGCAAAGACGCCAGCTTTTATATAATCGACTAAGCTGTTTGAAATAAACAAATCAATTAATGTTTAAGATTGGAGAGTAACACGTGTAGTTCTATTAATAACATTTGCACAACTATTTGTACTGATTAGCGATTTGAAATTTTTTTTAGAACTGGTTTCTGCACTCATATCAGTAGTGAAGTCCCCACCACAAATTACATTACATGTTTCTTCATTAAAAAAACCAAAATAGACTTGAAATTTTTTAAAAAATGATTCAATGTTGCCGTTTGGTGGTCGGTACACCACAGCAAAGATATTCTGGTTATTGCGTATACACATCAGTTCATAATCTTGAGTGATGCAACTAAAATCACCTACTAGTTCCCCAGAAACACTTTTTGTCAAAACCGCTAAGCCACCATTGCGTTTCTCTTTATGATTTATGTAAAAAAAGCGGTACCTAGGGAGTTGTAGTACATTAATCTCCTCAGTGTACCAGGTTTCTGTAAGCCTGATTACATCGAAAGAAAAACCAAACTGATCGAAAAGTAGCTCAAGATCAACAGGTTTCCTTTTCGCTGACCGAACAATTAAATGGAAACAGGTCATGTGTGAAATATAATCTGCACCAAGATAGCTTATCAAAATTTGCTGTAGAACGAACGCGTCAATTGCCATGAAAATCAACGCAGGAGCTGCGCAAATGTGTTTGAAAATATTACTACGTCATCTAAATATCACAGGCATATTTTCCACTTGAGGCCGCGCAACACTGCATCCATCATACGTTCGAATGTTTCCGGCGTGTTGCATAAGCCGAAAGGCATGACAGTGAACTGGTATAGGCCATCGGGTGTGAAAAAAGCTGTTTTTTTTTGGTCGTTGGAGGCCATAGGAATTTGTCAATAGCCTCAACGAATGTCTAGGGAAAAAAGTATTCAGCTCTTCGTAAGCAGTCGAAGGAATCGTCAATTCTTGTCATTCGGTATACGTCTTTTTGGGTGATCTTGTTTAATCTCCGGTTGTGAACCCAACATCTTATGGTGCTATCTTTTTTCTTGACAACGACGACTAGTGACGCACATGGACTTGTAGAGGGCGTGACGACACCTTTGTCAAGCATGTCGGTGACCTGGTCATCAATGACGCTTTGTTCAGACGCTGAAACTCGGTATGGGCGTTGACGTAGGGGATTCTCGTTGCCCGTATCGCTGCGGTGAACTACCGACGTGGAACGTCCCAAGGTTGATTGCGGGCGATCAAATATGGAGCTAAACTTGCGCAGAACGGCGAGAATTGAGGTCTTTTGGGGCGAATCAAGGTGGTCATCTATTGTGGCTGACAAGAACTGGTCATAGCCCTCTCGCTGCCGGGCTAATGGACAACAATATTTAGAAAGATAATGATCGAAATCAAAAAGTTCGATAGATTTGTATGGCTCAGCGAAAGCAACGACTTCATCTGCAGGAAGCATTATTGGAGGAGAAGACATATTTAAAGCCGTAAGAAATGCGGTGCCATTTTATCCGGGCGAAGCAGAGAGAAGAAAACAAGGATACCTGTCTTACGAAAAAAGAGAGACGTTTACAACACCCTGTAAGCCGAATTGGAACCAGTGTTGTACGGAACGACGTTCCAAGGAACGGCGTTCCTCGAACGCGTTCCTTTTAGGAGGAACGAAGGAACGCCGCCGTTCCATTTTACATCCGTGGAACTGGAACGGGAACTCGTTACATTTTTACTGGAACGGGAAGAGTAACGGCGTTCCTTTTTTTCGTTCAGTGGGGTAATTTTTATTTTATTTGTAACAGGGAAATTTTAAAAGTATACAAACTATATCTTCACGAACATATTGTTTTTACGTTGTTAACTTTTTGGCTACTTGTCTTAGAGCTTATTTTGGGTGGTCCTCGCTTGGTGACGGTCGGGTGCCGGATAGCTGGTGGACATTGATTATTTTTTGAGTGCCCGAGACTGCGGTACAAAAAGAGAACCTTATAGTCGCAAGAAAAGACACAGAAAGAGGGACGTTTCAAAGTAAGCTACTTTCTTTGCCCCCCCCCCCCCCTTTCCACGAATCCTCATACCCACAGAAATCTAAGGCCGACTAAAGACATTTCTCAACTTCCATAAAGAGACCTACAGTTACAACAAAATCACAGGCTACCAGACATCGAACGCACCCTTGTATCCTGAACATTGGTCACTTAAAAGATGCACCAAAATTAAACTTGATTCCTTCTCCCCTTGTCTCTCGCCTTTAAACTGAACAACGAATCCAACCTTCACGAAGAAGAACTGGTAGTTTCCAAGACTGACCTTCAAAAAGCTCTACCCTCTCCTTCACTTGCTCGTCTTGCGGACAGCAACATCGAGAAACAACTGCTGTTAAGTTTTAATAAGGGACTTTGTTAGATTTAAACTTGTGAAATTGTTCTAGAACGCTCGTGCCATGTGGGGTAGCAATACATTTGGCTCGTCTGAATCGTTCATCACAAATATGAATATGGTTAAAAGCTGAGATTTTTCAACTTCAATATATCAGCAAATAACACATCGATTCCGCTTGTTTTCTTCTTCTGGTGCCCTTCCATCACGGCATATAAATTGGTATGTACCCATTTGATGGGATAGATAAAAAAAGCTTTGCTTGATCTAACTAAATATGGTAATCAGCAAAATACAAAAGTAACGTATATGTAACCATGCGTTCCATTTTTAAACTGTAACGGGAACGAGTTCCTTTTACACCGATGGAACTTGTAACGGGAACGCGTTCCAAAAATCCGAAGGAACGAGGAACGAGCTTTCGTTCCATTTTTTGAGGAACGTGTACAACACTGATTGGAACGCAGCTCATGCAGGAGGAGGAGGATCTCCTAACTTCCTCATCCTCCCTGCTACTCCTCCTCCCCTCTTCGTCCTCCTTCAAGCTCTTCCCTCTCCTCCACCCCTCCCTCCCCTCCTCCTTCAAGCTCCTCCCCTCCTCTCCTCCACCCCTCCCTCCCCCTTATCCTCCCCCTCCCCTCCTCCTTCTTCGTCCCCCTCTTCCTCCTCCCCTCCCTCTCGTTCTCCTCCTCACACCTCCCCATCTCCTCCTCCCCTCGTCCCTCCTCTCCTCCTCCCTCCCCCCCCCCGCGCGGTGTTTTTTGGGACATTTCCCATAATGCACCGCGCGGTTATGCCGGCTGCGACGGCGACGCCGACGCCGCTCAAACCAGAAACGGGCGCCTAAGAGCTGCGCTCTAAAACTGCGGAAGATTAGACCATTAAGCGCCGTTCACACTCTTGCGACCGAGTACAACTGAGAGAGACCAGACCGGTTTTTAGGACCGGATGCGCTATACAGTGGAGATGGTCCTTAGAGATTGCAAGAGGCTTAAAAACCGGTTTGGTCTCTCTCGGTCGTGCTCGGTCGCACTCGATCGCAAGAGTGTGAACGGGCCTTTAGAGGAGACGCCGAGACTCTGGATGATAGAATCGGTAAAGGAACAGACAAAAACGGAGGACTTCGCACGTCATCAAGGAGGGATAATATGATCGTGTTTACAGCCAGGTTGTCGTCGGGAAGGCTGATTTCAGCGAAATATACTTCTGTACGTCCACAGTCGATAACAACCTTTGTTGCTTTTAAAGAGTCCCCCCAGGATAGATGTCGTGAGAGCAGAAAGACAACACCAGAAATTCGACACAATAACACGCTTCTTGATTGACAAAACGTGCTGTACGGACACCGGTTGGGACAATGTTTTGTTCAGCAACAGCTTTACAGGGGCGACCAGAAAACGGGGTTGTGACTTTTTTCAAGTTACGACAAAGGTCAGCCTAAAGAACTGACATTGCGGTGCCGGTGTCAATTAAAGCTTGAGTGCGCAAACCGTCAACAACTACATCTATCATAATTCGGGTAACTGGACGAGGAGTTAAAAATGTGAAAGGATTTGCAGTTCTGGCCTCTGGAACTGCTCCCATAGCAGCTTCCCTCTGTAATAGGCGATGTAGTACGTGGTCGCAGGGGAGACGGCAATCGCCGCCTGGGAGATGGAGATCTGCCTTACCTTTGCTTGGTTGTGATCCAACGTAATCTGGGATGAATACTGATCACTGCGGCGACCAGAACCGAAAGCTGGTCGATACTGTGCTTGCGGTGGGGCGGCGTAACTCTCAGAGTTTCCACGGTGACAAAAACGTGCGATATGCCCAACATAACCACATGAAAAGCAGAAGGTATGATTTAATGGCGTCCTCCATAGGTCAGCCCTGTGTGCTTGCCAGCGAGGAGCAGAAAATGGCCGCTGTGGTTGGAATACTCGAGCAGGCACCGGACGTGTTGCCATCTCGGCAAACGTAGGCACCTGAGGCACTAGCGGCGGTGACGCGGCGGGCGGCCTAACGGGGCAAGGGATCGCGGCTGTGACTTGATCCTGAATTTGCGCTCCGATCGAAGGTGAGATACAGGACTGCGGAGAGGTCAAAGGCTTTCCTAATTGCCGAGCCACTTCGTCGCGCACGATCTCTTGAATGACGCATCGGAGTTCGGCTCATTTGTCGACGGAGCCTTCGATTGAAGTTGTCAGGCTTGCCAACTCTGCGGGAGATTCCAGTTTGCAAATATAAACTTGGGAGCGTGTTGGTTATTGGACGAAGACGACAGAAAGAATAAGACACTTAAAAGAAAAAGACGACGGACACTTCTTTCAACTCATGGCGAGGTGCTGGCACGCAAGCAGCTGCCCTTCCCGATTCGGCGGAGCTGCTGGTGCCCATGGATGAAGACAGGTCCGGGGTCTCCATCTCGGCGATGGTGCTGAGCATGCGTGGCGCCGCATCAGCACCTCTTGATTGGCCAGCAGGTGAGGGGCAGGGCAGGGGCATGGCCTCCTCTCCCATTGCTCCTCCCCCCACCCGTCTTCCTCCCCCTCCGAGAAGGGGCCCTGCCATCGCTCTGAGGGCTCTTTCGGCGACAAGGATTTGAAAAGCATCTTCGGCAATGCCTTTCATGATGTTCTTTAGTTTTTCATCTTCGGTCATGTGGGTGTCAACACGCTTGCACAACTTCAGGACATCTTCGATGTAACTAACGAAGCTTTCATCGTGCAGTTGGGTGCGTGATGCCAATGTATTCTTCGCGAAGAGCTTCCGCTGGGCAGGCTTCCCAAATACTTCCTGGATCTTTGCTTTGAACTGGGACCAGGTCACCAGCTCTGACTCATGGGAAGTGTACCATAGTTTTGCAAGGTCGGTCAAATAAGAAATGACGTTATTGAGCTTCACGATGTCATTCCTTTTTCGTGGAGGCTCACCCTTTCAACTGACTCCAGCCAGTCATCAATGTCATCGTCGCCGATCCCGCTGAAGAGCTTCGGGTCGCGCCGACGGAGGGCTCCGGCGCATAGGATGGTGGTTGCACCGGCAACACTAGGTTTCTCGTCAGAGGTGGTGTCCTGCGCTGCATCGTCTGAGGCTCCTTAGCGTGATATACATTGGCGTGGCGTCAATTTCAGTGGTCCAGGATGCAGGAACACTTGCGAGTGACGTCCGGATAGTTGGGAAAACTCGCACCTCCACCAATTGTAAGGAAACGATGTTACAAACTGAAGGGGGTTTGTTATTTACAGTGTGGTTGCCAGGTTGAGAGAAAGACCATTTGGAATCCAGCTTGTCGCGCGCTCTGCTCGAACGAACCTCTTCCTTTTTGTCTTCATTCATTCCTTCATTCTTTCATTCATTGCTTTATTTCCAAATTTGTTTTCAAAATACACAACTGTTTGGACCATAGCCGGTGAGGCTAATCCGTGGTCAAATCGTAATATAAATTCAAAAAGCGGCAAAAAAGAAACTCTTTCAATGCGCAAAAAAAAAAGATCACGTTCTATAAAGTATTAAGCGTAACTGCATTTCCTTATCGTCAAAAAATCTTTTTAGAAGGGCGGAAATTTTTTTTCCAACTTTATATGAATAAGTATTGCATTCCGAAGTACAGCACCATAAAATTCATTCAGCTTTTGTCCATAAGATTATGACATGGCGGTAAATTAAATATATAATTCGCTACAGCTCTTGTTTGTCTTCCGGGAGATCGAAATAAGTTCAAAGAGAGGGGTTCATTAGACTCTATGATTTTACGAACTGTCTGAGCTATTTTTAATTTGTAAATACAGCAGAATGGCTACACGTTTAGCGATTGGAAAACAGGTCTACTAGGGTTAGTTGTTCTCGAAAATGTTATAAATCGTATCGCCCGTTTTTGCAAGCGAGTTACCGGATCTAAGTATGTTGAGTAAGTATTACCCCCGGATTCAAGACAATACACCAGCTGACTGTGCACGAATGCAAAATAGAGTATGCGCAAAATTAATAAATCGAAACATTCGCGCGCCTTTAATAAGGTATACAGCCGTATGCAATTCTTTAACACATTTGCTTAATTCGGCTTTTCCAGTGCATATCATAATCAAACAAAACACCTAAATATTTATAACAAGTAACATGTCGTAATTCCGTATTATCTAATTGTATAACTACCTCGTCGTAATAATTCGCCTTTTCCTTAAAGTTAAACACCGTATACTTATATTTCTTTAGGTTGACTGTAAGCTGATTACTTGTGAACCATATCAGTACCCTAGTCAATTCCTCATTGATTTTATCCTGCAATTCGCTTATCATATCTCCAACGAAAATCAGTGGCGTATCGTCGGCGTACATTAATGCTTCTGAGTATTTTAAAAGCGACGGAAAATCATATACATAAAGTGAAAAAAAGAGATGGGCCCAAGAACTGAGCCCTGTGGTACACCAGTTAACACCGTCAGCCTCTGTGTTTTTCAAAAACGCATCGTGGATCTTTTCTTCGTCACAATATAAATAAACAAAGAATGGACGGAGCAGGAAAACCAGCTTACTGACAACCTCATTTTATACTTCATTTCACTTTAAGTCCTGACGCGGCCGACCCTACGAACCTTTGGGACAAATGAGACACCGTCAAAAGCACACCTTCATTGTGTTTTTCATGTGTCTCTACGTGTTCTATAACTGCTTGACCAATGATTAGCAAAACAATTGCCTAGTAAGTTACGATTTTGACACTGCATTATTGGTCCTATTGCCTCGTAGCGTCAACTGTGTCTCAACCTAAGCCGAAACAAAGTATAGTACACGCCTTCATATCCGTAATTGTCTTGTAACACAGAATGTGTGGTATGAGCCTATTCCCATGGAGTTTTGTAGCTGCCGGATGTGACGAAAAACGATAACGAAAAGTGTTACACGCATATAAAACAAAACAGAAAACTACAGTTTTCAGCCGTATTCTAACTCACCACCTTAAAAGTGTGAGAAAAGTGCTTAGGCGATTGAACTATCTAGAGTAAATGACTTTTGTTTTATATAGATATATTATCTAGGCTCTGTGGCCTATATCACGTAAAGATGAACTCTTTCGCGCGGCGCGTGAAGGGGTGGTCGCGCGCTTCGCACCCTTTGCTGTCATATTGCGCCATCTCACGGTTAGAAATGGGAGCAAATCTTCGGTTGGCCGGGCCGTTCAGGTGAGCTTCTCTCCTTCCCGCGAAAGCCTATCACATTCTGTGGTTACCAGTCTTTTTTCAGCATGATCAAGCTTGTATAGTGCTTTTTAAAATGCTCTCCTTTTTCTCTTTGTTCGTTTCTGCCGGGTCAATCTGATCCTTCACTAATATCCACCAACTAGCTCCACAAGGAATGTTAGAATTGGACTTCTCACATGGTGTACTTCATGGAATTGGTGATTCCGTACTTCGTTTCAGAAGGCGCCAGACTATCGGCCGCATGGTCATGATCACGACAGCACATGTCCGTATCTTTCGCCCTCCCGAGGTCGTGGTAGTTCTTGGCCATAGTTCCTGCTCCACACCACTTCGTTCCTGCACAGCGAAACATCATGTAAGTCAGAACCTTTTATAGGAAGCACACTTTTGAGAAGTGGGCGTGTGCACGATTCAAAAGGAACAGCGCAACTACATGCCAGCAGCGTTGAATCACGTGACCATTGCTCTCCGGGTGAAATAAGAGGGATAAGACGACACCGGACTCCCGCGTGACGAGTCGGGTTTCCGAACGGCTACTGGTCGCGGTGTTTCTGCTTTGTTTTAGCAACTTCCGAGGAATACAGACCTCTGACAAGCCTCCAACAAGTCAGACCAACGAGGTAGTCTTTTTTTCTCTCTCTAAGAAACAAACTTTCTTTTGTTGTTGTTGTTAAGAGCTGGGACTGTTTGGTCGGGGCCAAGAAGTAAAAAAAAAGATCTATATACAAACAACTTTCGAAGAAAAATAAACAGAAGCGCGTGTGGGCACGAACGAATGCTTAACCACAGAGTCACGAACAGATTAAAATGCACGTGGGTAATTATGTTCACGCTTCTATAAATTGGTGACTCAATTTTTGGCGTTCTAAACGGCAACAATCTTATTGGCTGGCGAGTGATAATAAAAGGCTCGGGACGCATGACGCACTCCAACTCGTAAGATATCAGTGAGCGTAAAAGATTACTATCAAGACTATAGTCACTAACAGGGACGCAGGTCGTGGAAAGTCCCGATCATCTTATCACCACTTGCAACCAATCACGTTGCGGTATCAGCATATCAGATCGCCGAAGAACGAATCACGAAGCAAGAAGCAAGGATGAGCCACACCCTACATTTTGTGAGCTGTCGGTGCACCTACCCATAGAGGAAACAGAATAATTTCATGATCCCTTTAATCGGCTTGTAAAGGATGCTCTGCAGGGAGTCGACAAATTATAATACTCGTCGAAACTGAACCAATATGTCGAGATATTTAACAGAGTTTGTCCTCACACTTAAAAGGAACTGCGAGTCAATTTAGGGATGCGTTAGGTATGCGTGTTGCAGAACAATCACACATGCATGGAAGTGAAAACATGGGCGAAACGTGGCATAGCCGTCTTTTGAGCCACGGGATAGGGGGAAGGGGGGGGAAGGTTGAGGTCGTGGTCGGTGTTCAAAGGTCTAGGTGGCTCAGGACACTACTGCGACAAGGAAGAGCGGTCGGCTGGCGATGGTAGCGGCGAGGACACCCGAGCAGGGACAGGTAACTGCTGAGTTCTTCGGGTCAGCGCGTACCCCGCAAGCGGCGACGTCTAGGGGAAAACAACCGATCGTTTAATTTTAGTTACAAATACTATCATTCCTTGGATAGAATTCAATAGGAGTGGCATAATATGAAATGACATTTGATCCCAGTAAAAAGCCCATAGAACGAATGGGGTCACCTAATAGCACTCAATGCATTCTGATAAACACTGGCTCGATTTGTGCGATGTGTAAAAGCTCCAAACAAAATTGATCTTTTTTATTACAAATGCGTCTATTTAGATTTGAACGTTCAAGTGTTAATTATCGTCAGTTTTATCTGCTTGGTGCAATAAACTTTTGACGTTTCTTGAACTGCTCAAATAATCCTCTAAACTCGTCAATTTTTTCGCCTTTCAGTATTTTTGCCGCTTTTCGCTTCACGTCTTCTACATCGGCCAACTGTTCAATTTTACGACAACGAAAGAGGGACAGAGAAAACGGACAAACAACAAAATAAGAATAAAAACAAACAACGAAAGTCTATGTTGTATGCTTGTTTTGCATGTCCCACTTTTGTTATCGTAAATTTTACATCAACACAACACGCTTAACCATCTACAAACCGTATTATTGCGGCGAAACCAAAATAAAGTTACACGTGTCGAGATCGGGCGAGTAGGTAGTGTGGGTCACTAGGGTCATGCCGTTTTTAGTAAAAACAAAACTGCTGAACAATTAGCGCGGTTCCGCCAGAATGACTACCCAAGTTGTTTTGAGACTGATTCGTTCAATAACGTGCCTGCCCACACCGCGATTAGTATTCAGCATTTTTTGACTCAGTAGGAATGACTTCTGTGCCCCACTCTCAATACACTCCCGACCTTTCCCCTTGTGACTTGTTTTTTTCCCCAGACGAAAATGGTTTCCAAAAAGAAACGGTGTGACAATGTAAAAACGGTGACAAAAAAAAGCGGCAGAAGCCCTAAGAGACATCAAAATCGATGATTTCGAAGGGTATATAAATTATAAGAAAAAAAGTCACAACAAGTGCATTGCATCAGTCGGCGTGTACTTCGAAGGTATATGAAATATGATTATATAAAAGTAAATACACCAATCTGTAGAACTAAATTTTGGTTTCTTTGGATCCCTAAAATATGTCCAGTGAAATGTCGCAAGTCTAAACACAGCTCAACACAATTATCAAAGCTAAACAAAAATGAATATCTGCGTATAAGATGTAAAACAAAAACAGAAGTCATACAAAAATATATAAAATCCTTAAGAGCTGGTTTAGAAAAAAAACTGCGACACACTCAGGAACACATTTAGTTAATCTATTCAAGTCGAAAATTATACGAGGGGAAAAAATGAGTGTTTTTTGAGGTGGTTTTGTTCAAAAGAACATAGAAGCATCCAGAAACTTACCAAGATGACTGTTTAGGGCAGTCGACATAACTTAAAACTGTACTGAGCGACGCCCAAAACAGTAGCTCAGTGAATCATTGAAATGAATAAATTCGAAACAATGTACTACAACTCGCTCATTGCTTCCGCACTCCTCAACTCCCATAGCAGTTGAAGAATGCAAAGTGCCAACAAAGCCAGTCGAAAGTACTGATTGAGTGTTTGTGGGGAAGGAGAAGTGAGAGGGTGAAAAGGTAGCATCTGTTTTGATCTGCTTTGCAACGCTAATCAAAATGGGGGTGTATCGTGATTGCCATGTTGTTTGTTGTTTGTCAAAATTTTCAACATGTTTCAGCTTGACGTCGGCCTAAAGTATGCACTAGTAGCTGAAAGAAGATTAATGGCAGAGGCCACTTTTAAACTGTATATTTGAAGTGATATTGTTTCATGAGCAAATTTTATGTACCATCGGAAAAATGGGTTATGACAGGGCTGAGTGCATTCTCTTTGGTAGTATTTTCATTGAATAGGAACGAAGATTAAGAATCGCGGCCCGCGCGCCTCTTGTAGCGTCTAGAGATGCAGCAAAAGAAGTGCAAAAGAACAAGATCAAGATAGGGTCCTAAAAAGCCATGTCTTTAATCAAACCTTGAACTGCTTGTTTAAAACTTGTAGCTTTTTTTGTTTTTATTCTTCCTAGTTATGACTTTAGTTGTCGTTTGAATATACAGAGAGCGTTTTCATTGTGACCTGCGTCGGCTTTCAGATTTTACGCGTTATTTTCAAATTCTGATTACTTCGGTACCTCTTTACCTTATTGATCATTCAAAGGTTTTAGCAAATGTAATGTGTTTTTGTTGTCTAACATTTTGTTGTGTCATAACTTAGATATTGAGACGAAGACAAACGGCTCTAGTTTGACGATACTTTATGTGGCAGCTCCATGATCGAATGTTCCATGTTCGTGATGGAATACGAACACCCCTCGGGCCCAATTGTATTTCGGTGATGATGATGTAAGAAGATAAGGTGGACACTCCTTCAAGTTCGTCATATTACCAACCCTCTTCCGCATCCCCGCGTAATGAAGAAGGTGGATATGCAGTGTGATGTGAAAGTGCAGTTTGCATACAGTGCAAAGTACTACGTAACAGAGGAACTCTACAGTAGCTGTTGGCTGGCCTACGTTGGGAAACTGCTGGAAGAACATTGTCCGGAAGTTAAAGATTCGGGAGAAACATCTTTCTTGGGGCGGTACACATCAATGATGGGGTCAAGTCTAAAGCACCCAAAAAATGGTGGTAAAAGGAATTCCACATTGTAGGTCACGGGAGTAAGCTGTATGGTGATGCTATATGAGTCATGTGAGATTATGTATAATATTTACGCAGAAACCTGTCTGATGTAGCTTGCTTCCTAATAGGAGTAGCTACGGTTTTGTAACCTCTGAACTTGGATATGTGTATTTCAAATCCAAGTTGTTTGGGTAATCTTTTGCTTTTTTTATATCTATGTGGTAATGATTTTTATTCAACGTCCCGGAATCCGTTTGTTTGAAATTGTTCCTTATTTCAAAACATTTGAATTTCGGCTATGGCGAAAAAACTGCGACTTCCACGGGATATCTAGTTTAATGTATTTCTCGGAAATAGAAATTAATAAAAATAGTTCCTTGAGCATTGAAACCTTTATTCAAGTTATGCTATTTGAAGAGCACAAAGAAATAAATAAACAATACCGGTTTGTGGGTTTTAAGAAAAAAATCACGTTTTAAAATACAGCCTTGTTCACAAGCGAGGTGCCGAAAAAATACAAACTAATTTTGTATTTTATACGGCCGCGCGTACAGCCGTATAATATAAAATTATTTCCGTTTCTGGCCACACCTTCGTGGACTCGCTGCGTTTGTACGAGAGGGAAGAGCCAAACGGCGTGAGAGGTAATGAAGATCAGAAAATCATGGTGTTTCAGCCAATCTGTAAATTACTTTAATTCCAAAATTTAAATTTGATTATTTCTTTTTATTTTGTGTCTTACCTGGGAATATGAGGCGTCTTTTTGCAGTCGGGCCGATAAAGTCAAAAATAGATTTCATCGGACCCAGCTGGACTCTTTCGTCCCGATTGTCGCACAAGTCCAAGAAGTACTGCATTTCGTCTTTTGTTACTTTCGTCACCATCTCCTCTGGTATGAGGTTCAGTACGATGGCAATTAGATTCCTGAAAAACAGACGCGTAAGCAAATTTCAAAGCAAGCTCGCAGGAAGACAAGAACAGGCTTCGCAATGCTATCACTTATGTGCTGTCACCACGTTAGGTAGATCAATTTGGCGAAATGTGCCCAGGGGAGGCACGCACTCAGTGCAGTATTTTGGAAGAGAGCTATAGAGCACGTTTCTAACGCGATTCACAGCCCAGCGCACAAAGATGGTAGCGTGGAGAAATGAATTATTAATATAGTGACGAAGTCAATTATATGAAGACTATACCACGCTATATAAGTGGCAACGAGCGCACATAAAGCAGATTGTTTTGCTAGGAAAGCATAGCCTCTTCCACTTCATTATGCTGCTAGTCTCCATGACACGTAATGTACGTTTGGTACTATCGTGCATTCAACGCGTCAACCTACAGGTTGACGCGTGGAATGCACGATGGCCGTGGCTCTACCTCCCTGCAATCAACCGTCTTTATCAAACTGAGCGGTTGCATCTCCAGTAAGCCATTAAACTCCGCCTAGCACCTTCAATGTCACCTCCGATCACTGGCTGAATAGCTTCAACATTCACCGAACCTCCGTTACTTGTGAAGCTTTTCTACGCGATGAATATACTCAGTTTCGCTTTGCGATGGACCGCAGCGGGAGCTAAGGGCCCACCTAAAGAGTCTTGCTCTGGGACCCTATTATATGATTATGCGCCATGGGCGTCGCTCGACACGTCGTTTTAGGTCACGTAACAATTCAACAGCACTAGAAACTCGAGACGTCACTGAGGCGGCAGTAGTGCAGTCTGAGGTCACATGGCACTCAGACGGTATTATATTGGTTTGCGTGGATCGTAGTGTCCCCGCAGTCCATTTGCAAGGTGAAACAGACTATGCAAGACTAATATTTAAAGAATAATCACTCCCAAAGGTTCAAAACACGATCCATCGGTTTACGGTGCCGTTGAAACACAAATTATCGCCCCAAAAAACGAAGGGTAATATAGGAGGCATCATCACCGAAGGGGGATTGCTTGATAATACATGAATATGTCCAGCCGGACCCCCATATTACAGCTGCTTGGTGGCTTGGTCCTAAATAAGCCTTCACTAAACTGCCAGAGCTTCTACCGTGATTTGAGAATGTTGAATACACATTTTCATATAACCCAATTTTGGCGACGATACTTAAAAAGCATTGCGCATGTATCCCAGAAATCCAGTCAAAGATGTGGCTAAGGTTGCATACTTGATTATTAAAAATACTACAAATTACGAAAAAGTAAAGTTTTAAAATTGGTGTTCTGTCTTTATCGGGGTACATTATTAGAACTTTATATATTATACATACCTGCTTCCAGCCGCGTTACACTCCAGAACGGCACCTTTTGAATACTGGAGTACTTCAACCAGCCTGTGTCCACCATCCGACACGTCCGTGATTATCTTTCGAGTGACACCAGGGATAGACCTTGAATCGTAAAACACGCGATTTATCGCTCAGGTTGAATTTCTTACTCATTGCAATATATGTAATTGCGGTGCTACATGATTAGTTCTTGCATACTTTTCTTTGTATCGCAATATTATGTGTTGGGGAAAAGAACACCTGAGGATACAGACAGCCCTTTATTTGTTAGCCAGAGCAGCTAGAAAACAAAATTGTATGGTCGGTACATATTAATCTAAGTGTGCGTTGTGGGGTGCTGTCTACACTGCTCAGTGTCTTATTCTACCCCTCGGGCCTACCGCTGATAAATAAAACACACAAAAACTGCAATTGAAATGATTTCCGGTGACATCTCTTGCGAACCCTCTTTAAATGCTTCTAAACCTCGTTCCTGAAAGCTTTTTTTTTATTGCCTTCTGTTTTTTTTTTTAATTTAAATTTACATTTTACTTAACAAGTTCATTTGGAGTGGGAGATTTTTTTTCTTTTTTGCTTTCGCGAAGTGTGGATGTTACGCTGAATGCTGAGGAACTGAATGCTTGCGGAACCTTTGGACAGTGTATGAGTCAACCAAATAGTGTGTAACTACGGCTGTTTTATACCGCTAGCAATAATTACAGAACACCGAAGCAGCAGACGACATGGAGCAGACACCGCCTTCCGAGCCGCCAAGGCGTCGCCGATTGGGTCAGGGATGCGTACAAAGGTGCCTGTGCGATGCATCGCTGCCGCTTGTCGTCGCGTCCGTCGGCTCTCGTGAAGGAGCAATGGTGTTTCCCCACCGTTGCGATACTCTGGTCCCAAACTGGAGCAAATAGAGTTACCTTATCTAGTCCGCCCCGTTAGGCCGTCTTTCTGGCGGACCGAACCCCAACACCTAGGAATCTGCTTCAGCTTAGAAGGCGTGAAGATAGGTGATGAGGATTCGTGTTTTTCCTCGATTCTCTATGCAAGTAATGGTGATGTTCCCGACGGCTGCCTTGTTTGAGGTCTAAGGTGTCCCAAGGGCTTCTATCTCACTTTTTCTTTATCTGTGCTCACTGGAAAGCGTGTCCGGTGAACGCGTGTTCGGTGAACCTCACGAAGAAGACTTTTCACTTATGAACGAAAGGAGATTTATGAAGCCAACATCTTGAAGTTAATGTGAGAGTGCAGGCGAGCTGATTTGAGACGTAGTAGCGCTGAAACAAACAAAAGGAAGAGACAAAAAACACAAGAAGGCTTGCTTTGTGTTGCTCGTCTCTTTATCCTTGAGCCAGGATTACTACGGCAGCATTTTTATATGCCATTCTTACAGTGAAATCACTCTACGTTAAACAAACCACGTCATCTCTAACATAAATGAATTTGTTTAAAAATAGGCTGCTTTTTGGCAATATTAATGTGCGTTAGCTACTAAAATATTCGGGAAAATAGTTATATATTCACTCAGGGGGTCATCCAATCAGCGGTGTTTATTATACATCAAGGGGTACATTGTGCTATTTGTTATTCTCATAATAAGATAAAACAGCTCAAAAGGTACAAAAGGAAGCGACAAACTGGACACGACAGAGCGCTGACTCGCCACTATGTATTTTTACTGAAAGAAAAGGAGAAAGACAACGCACATTGTTCCACACGTTTGCACGCACACCTTCTACCGATGATATCTACGCATTACTGCACGCGCCGGACCTTCACTGTCAGTCTCAGGAATTCTAGTTCCCTGCGAGACAAACGCCACTGACGCTGAGCTAATGCAGTTTTTTCTACCACTGTGGATGTGAAATTCCTCAAGCACCTCGCATGTCACTTTTTCTTTGTGGCTTCCCAAAATCGGGGTGATATTGACAGAGGGTTCGCACAGGAACTCATTACGTGAACTGAAAGGTGCCCTCCCACTGTGGCTCCGAGAGATTACTTGTGCTCACGGAGCCTTTCGTTCAGGCAGCGCCAGGTTTGCCCAAAGTAGGTGCGGCCACACAAAAAAGAGGAATGCGAGGAATGCTGTACACAAGACCCATCGCACAAGGCACAAACTGCTTGGAGTGCTTCTTACTGCACGTGTTCTTTCTGATTTCCTCTGCCTTCGCGTTGACTAGGGTACAAATCTGACTTGTTTTTTGTGGGGTCGAAGAAACCACTAGAATTCCGTAGCGGTTCCCCACATTTTTGTAAATTATGTGAAACTCTGTGTAAATACGGGATGACCACTGGCCGCTTCCTCTCCACATCACATTTTGTGGACTGGTCACCCTTTGTTCTCTTGAGCACGGTGCTTGCCACGTCATAGAGCCGTGTCGATGGATAGCCGGCATTTTGTCTAGTAAGGAGCTAGAATTCCTGAAACTGACAATGAAAGGTCCAGCGCGTGTAATAATGCATAGCTTTCATCGGTGGAAAATGTGCGTGTGAACGTGTGGAACAATGTGCGTTGTCTTTCTCCTTTTCTCTCAGCAAATTACTTAGTTGCGAGTCTGCGCTCTGTCCGGTCCGGTTGGTCGCTTACTTTTGTACCCGTTTGCGCTGCTTTATCTCATTATGTTGAACAACTACCCCAGCCCAGCTCTCAACCTTACTACAGTTGTTCTCATAATGTTGAGAAAAAATGATTTATATTATTCTTGTGTTTCGTAACTCCATGCTTGGGCGTAAACATTCCTGGTCTTGATTACGGTATTTCACACTCTCCGAAGTCTATAAACAAACCTTGGTTCTTAAAATTAGTTAGACAAAAGAGAATCGCTGAAACTGAATAACCAGTAGAGCACCATTTATATTTTTCTTTCATTCGTAGAACTGATATACAGTACGCCAATCATTGGTATCCAGAGCGCATTTGTGATGTACGCTCTTTCAAAAATATACAGTATACGAATGTTTTACAAACTTACGATCGTTCGAGCTCCTCGGCAACATCAGATGGAGACATATCTTCCCGGCCTTCAAATTCATTGATGGACGCCTGGGTCCCAAGACTGAACGAATTCAGCAAACAGAGATCCAGCAGCACCACAGTCCCTGAGAGCAGGAGCCGCGAGAATATTCCCCTTGGCATGACCATTGTACGAAGAATGTGACTCTGAAAAAAAATATATACACTATAGGGAAATGAGGATCTCAACACGGGCATCACTAAAGAAGAGGGAATAAGAAAGTGTTAGCGCAATACATTTGACCAAATTCAGCGTTTTCTTTATTATGAATTAGCCTGGTGGGTGTCCCTCTTCACACGTGAAAAGGGCGACGTAGTTAGCGCGAATAAGCCATCGCAAGTTTTTCCTTTTTTATTTTAAGAGTGAACACCTACAATGACAGCGATTAGTGAAGTCAAAATTCCTTCTTTACGAAAGTCACTTAAGCCGTTCAGTTTGGTGCCCGCCAAAACTCCGTCACAGTGAAAAGCAAAAACGAAGTCGTGTTTGCACTAACCCTCTCGCGCCTTTAAAGGTTGTGTTAATTCGGATTAAGGAATATAATATAATATATTGTGTTATTTAGGATTATGGAATATAAAGACAAAAATACGCTGTTTCAGTTTTGCGAATACGTTACGTGAGAGTATATGGTCGGTGCTCCTGAGGAGGGACCACTTCGGCTTCCTTTAAAATCTTATACTATTGGAAAAAGGGCTTAGCGCTCATCTCTTCGAGATTCGTTCAGAACAAATGGTCATTGTATTTCTGGATCACAACAAAAGGCTTTGTTCCAGTTTCCTGTTTGGAGCATGCTATTTGTGCTTTCAGAAGGACCAATCGTGCTTTTATAAGAATGACAACTATGAACCTGCAGATTTCATAGGGTGGGGCTGGGCAGCTGGAGCTTCCCAGCGACTATATCCAGGTGTTTAGTTATTTTACAGAATTGATGTTAATTCAAATAACGCTTCCTCGAAAGATTTATTGTGGGACAGTTAGTATTGACAATGGCAAGGGCGCCAATACCAAAATGCAGCTGCAGGCATATAATTTGATATAGGTTAGTTCTATATGAATTTAATACATGTTTGTGTCTGAATTTTATTTTTATTTTTAATTGTTTTTATTTTTAATTTTCAAAATATGCAAACAGTAATATTAAACTACGAATCTAGGTGAATTTGAAATCTAAAAAAATGCACTCCGATAAACCCCGAATTTCCGACGAAAAATAAATTCCGAAATACGTCCAACGTATTTAATGAAAAATAAACTCCATAAACACGGAATCCCAGATATCAGAGCTGGCCAAATTACTCATATTTTGTAATTAAATTACATTACTAATTACTTTGCTGAAAATTGCTGAAATGTAATTAAGTTACATTACAAATTACCAGAGCCAGAAAGTAATTAATTACCATTACAAATTACTTTTAAAAGTAATGACATTACTTTCGCATTACTTTTGTATACTTTTAAATATAAAGGAGCTATTGATAACTTCCTTTTACAGATAACTTTATTTACATTATTTACACAGTTCATGGCACACAGCTAGAACTCTCTGTTGCATCTCAGAGCAGCTGCGCTTCAAAATTTTCGTCGGAGAGAGATCCCCTCTTGCAGGACAACGTGTCCCTTGCCATGCTGAACAACCTTTCGGCCGGAGCAGACGAAGGTAGCCCGGTGTTGAACCGCACGAAGAGCTCTTTCATCTTCGGAAAGCTCTCCAAAACTGAAAGTTCTGTGGTATCGCTGTGCTTCCAACGGTGGAATTTGTCAGCGTCTGGACGATGCGCTTCTGTCCGCCTGATGCTGAAGAAATCATCGTCTGGATCAGAAATTTCCGTTGCCGGCTCTGGTCTCACGTGTTCCGTTGCCGTTGCCGGCTCTGGTCTTTTTTTCCCGTTGCCGGCTCTGGTCTTACCAGCCCTATTTCTCACAGTGGAAGATAACACAGAGAGGGTACGCAGCATGCATCAGAAAAAGTAAGCGGAAACTTTAAAGAGGGGCCAAATATGTCGAATGCAAAACCGCAAAACAGGTAGAGAATCGCGCTGAGCGGGTTTTCACAGTTCAAGAGAGTGGCAGAAAATGTCTAGCTGATAGCGGGCGCGAGAGTCGCACCAGCCGCATTAGCATCAGCAACATAGCGGCGGCCAAAGAGCCTTTTTTGGAAAGGTGTAGAGGAAAAATAAAAAGAAAAAGAAAAGCGCTCTTGTGTATTGTGGACACAAAAAATATGCCTGGTGCGAAAAAGTAATTAGGTAATTTAATTACAATTACCGTCGCTGGAGTAATTCATTACATTACTAAATTACCTGCTACAAAAAGTAATGAATTACATTACTAATTACTGGAAAAAGTAATTAAATTACTGTAATTTCATTACAGTAATTACATTACTGCCAGCTCTGCCAGATATAGGCTTCAAACGAATGCGGTGTTGGGGGAGGTTGGAGCACAGTGTCACCGAGGGCACGTTCCGATATAAATAAGAAAACGTGTGACATTGAAATAAAAAGGCGGTTGAGCCCCAGAACATCATGTGGCTCACAATGCGTTGGAAAAACACTCATCGTTGGCAACTGTGTATACGGGTTTTAGAACCGCCGGGGCTCCGCTAATTTCGGCTAAGGGAATCGCTCACACCTCTCTTTTGGATTGAACAATATATAATTGTGGCGCTTTTAGGTCTAACGCCCATTAAAGCTATCCTGAGCAGTAATTCCGGAGCAACGAAGATATTAAGCAACAATGAGCGGGAAATAAAGGAATGAATGAAAGCCCGAAAGCCGGCCAGATACAAAAGTTAAGGGGGATTCAATATGATGTGGAGATGCTGTCGATTGCCGGTGATACAAAAGTGGTCTGTTTTGTTAGAATTTTATTTCTATTCTCGCACGAGGTCCAGGCGCAGAAATGGGGAACGCAAAATCGGTACTATAATATTATAATAGGGCCAGCTGAACTTAGGACAATAGAATATAGAGAGAAAACGTGACAGATACCTCTGGACTATCAACTGTGGTTTAATACATCCTCCTCTTTTTGAACCTTGACTTTGTGCTTTTTTCTGTTTTTTTGTTTGTTTTAAAAGCCACATTAAAACGCAGCTTATATCCGAAAACCTCACGAAAATTAAAATTGAATCACCCGCTTTAAAGATATATCTTTACGTTTTGTTAGGTTTTCGGATATATTCTGTGTTTGTATGTGGCTTTTAAAACAAAACAAAAAAAAAGAAAACGAAAAGCACAAAGTCAGGGTTCAAAAAGAGGAGGAAGTATTAAACCATAGTTGGTAGTTCAGCGGTATGTCTGTCACTTTTTATTTCTATATTCTACTTTCCTAAGTTCAGCTGGTCGTATTTTAGTATTATGCACCAACAAGATCAACTACAGCCCGTTACGCGAAGTCAGGTCGACAAAGCCGGCCATTTTAGAGTGCACTAGATATTTTGTTTTACATTATTAATTGGTGGCACTACTGGTTTAGTAGAATGCCGTAGTACATCTCGTAAAGCGAAAAATTACGAACAAAAATTATTGCATTTTTGGGGGCAAATATACATAAATTCTGCGCAGACAACTGATGCACGCAGTTGTCTGCGCGCTGCGCAGACAACTGAGTGATGACGCAGGTGTGTTGCCGTTTTCTTAGCTCACTCGGATCGTGGCGTCGGCTGTGGTCCGGTGATAGCGAACCTCCAAAGACAAGGCGCTCTCTGACGACGCAGGTTTGGTGACGTTTCCTTAGCTCACTCGGATTGTGGCGTTGGCTGTGGTCCGGTGATACCGAACCTCCAAAGACAGCGCGCTCTCTGACGACGCTGGTTTGGTGCCGTTTCCTTAGCTCACTCGGATCGTGGCGTTGGCTGTGGTCCGGTGATACCGAACCTCCAAAGACAAGGCGCTCTCTGACGACGCAGGTTTGGTGCCGTTTCCTTAGCTCACTCGGATCGTGGCGTTGGCTGTGGTCCGGTGATACCGAACCTCCAAAGACAGCGCGCTCTCTGACGACGCTGGTTTGGTGCCGTTTCCTTAGCTCACTCGGATCGTGGCGTTGGCTGTGGTCCGGTGATACCGAACCTCCAAAGACAGCGCGCTCTCTGACGACGCTGGTTTGGTGCCGTTTCCTTAGCTCACTCGGATCGTGGCGTTGGCTGTGGTCCGGTGATAGCGAACCTCCAAAGACAAGGCGCTCTCTGACGACGCAGGTTTGGTGCCGTTTCCTTAGCTCACTCGGATCGTGGCGTTGGCTGTGGTCCGGTGATACCGAACCTCCAAAGACAGCGCGCTCTCTGACGACGCTGGTTTGGTGCCGTTTCCTTAGCTCACTCGGATCGTGGCGTTGGCTGTGGTCCGGTGATACCGAACCTCCAAAGACAGCGCGCTCTCTGACGACGCAGGTTTGGTGCCATTTCCTTAGCTCACTCGGATCGTGGCGTTGGCTGTGGTCCGGTGATACCGAACCTCCAAAGACAGCGCGCTCTCTGACGACGCTGGTTTGGTGCCGTTTCCTTAGCTCACTCGGATCGTGGCGTTGGCTGTGGTCCGGTGATACCGAACCTCCAAAGACAGCACGCTCTCTGACGACGCAGGTTTGGTGCCGTTTCCTTAGCTCACTCGGATCGTGGCGTTGGCTGTGGTCCGGTGATACCGAACCTCCAAAGACAGCGCGCTCTCTGACGACGCTGGTTTGGTGCCGTTTCCTTAGCTCACTCGGATCGTGGCGTTGGCTGTGGTCCGGTGATACCGAACCTCCAAAGACAGCGCGCTCTCTGACGACGCTGGTTTGGTGCCGTTTCCTTAGCTCACTCGGATCGTGGCGTTGGCTGTGGTCCGGTGATACCGAACCTCCAAAGACAGCGCGCTCTCTGACGACGCAGGTTTGGTGCCGTTTCCTTAGCTCACTCGGATCGTGGCGTTGGCTGTGGTCCGGTGATACCGAACCTCCAAAGACAGCGCGCTCTCTGACGACGCAGGTTTGGTGCCGTTTCCTTAGCTCACTCGGATCGTGGCGTTGGCTGTGGTCCGGTGATACCGAACCTCCAAAGACAGCGCGCTCTCTGACGACGCAGGTTTGGTGCCGTTTCCTTAGCTCACTCGGATCGTGGCGTTGGCTGTGGTCCGGTGATACCGAACCTCCAAAGACAGCGCGCTCTCTGACGACGCAGGTTTGGTGCCGTTTCCTTAGCTCACTCGGATCGTGGCGTTGGCTGTGGTCCGGTGATACCGAACCTCCAAAGACAGCGCGCTCTCTGACGACGCTGGTTTGGTGCCGTTTCCTTAGCTCACTCGGATCGTGGCGTTGGCTGTGGTCCGGTGATACCGAACCTCCAAAGACAGCGCGCTCTCTGACGACGCAGGTTTGGTGCCGTTTCCTTAGCTCACTCGGATCGTGGCGTTGGCTGTGGTCCGGTGATACCGAACCTCCAAAGACAGCGCGCTCTCTGACGACGCTGGTTTGGTGCCGTTTCCTTAGCTCACTCGGATCGTGGCGTTGGCTGTGGTCCGGTGATACCGAACCTCCAAAGACAGCGCGCTCTCTGACGACGCAGGTTTGGTGCCGTTTCCTTAGCTCACTCGGATCGTGGCGTTGGCTGTGGTCCGGTGATACCGAACCTCCAAAGACAGCGCGCTCTCTGACGACGCTGGTTTGGTGCCGTTTCCTTAGCTCACTCGGATCGTGGCGTTGGCTGTGGTCCGGTGATACCGAACCTCCAAAGACAGCGCGCTCTCTGACGACGCAGGTTTGGTGCCGTTTCCTTAGCTCACTCGGATCGTGGCGTTGGCTGTGGTCCGGTGATACCGAACCTCCAAAGACAGCGCGCTCTCTGACGACGCTGGTTTGGTGCCGTTTCCTTAGCTCACTCGGATCGTGGCGTTGGCTGTGGTCCGGTGATACCGAACCTCCAAAGACAGCGCGCTCTCTGACGACGCAGGTTTGGTGCCGTTTCCTTAGCTCACTCGGATCGTGGCGTTGGCTGTGGTCCGGTGATACCGAACCTCCAAAGACAGCGCGCTCTCTGACGACGCTGGTTTGGTGCCGTTTCCTTAGCTCACTCGGATCGTGGCGTTGGCTGTGGTCCGGTGATACCGAACCTCCAAAGACAGCGCGCTCTCTGACGACGCAGGTTTGGTGCCGTTTCCTTAGCTCACTCGGATCGTGGCGTTGGCTGTGGTCCGGTGATACCGAACCTCCAAAGACAGCGCGCTCTCTGACGACGCTGGTTTGGTGCCGTTTCCTTAGCTCACTCGGATCGTGGCGTTGGCTGTGGTCCGGTGATACCGAACCTCCAAAGACAGCGCGCTCTCTGACGACGCAGGTTTGGTGCCGTTTCCTTAGCTCACTCGGATCGTGGCGTTGGCTGTGGTCCGGTGATACCGAACCTCCAAAGACAGCGCGCTCTCTGACGACGCTGGTTTGGTGCCGTTTCCTTAGCTCACTCGGATCGTGGCGTTGGCTGTGGTCCGGTGATACCGAACCTCCAAAGACAGCGCGCTCTCTGACGACGCTGGTTTGGTGCCGTTTCCTTAGCTCACTCGGATCGTGGCGTTGGCTGTGGTCCGGTGATACCGAACCTCCAAAGACAGCGCGCTCTCTGACGACGCAGGTTTGGTGCCGTTTCCTTAGCTCACTCGGATCGTGGCGTTGGCTGTGGTCCGGTGATACCGAACCTCCAAAGACAGCGCGCTCTCTGACGACGCAGGTTTGGTGCCGTTTCCTTAGCTCACTCGGATCGTGGCGTTGGCTGTGGTCCGGTGATACCGAACCTCCAAAGACAGCGCGCTCTCTGACGACGCAGGTTTGGTGCCGTTTCCTTAGCTCACTCGGATCGTGGCGTTGGCTGTGGTCCGGTGATACCGAACCTCCAAAGACAGCGCGCTCTCTGACGACGCTGGTTTGGTGCCGTTTCCTTAGCTCACTCGGATCGTGGCGTTGGCTGTGGTCCGGTGATACCGAACCTCCAAAGACAGCGCGCTCTCTGACGACGCAGGTTTGGTGCCGTTTCCTTAGCTCACTCGGATCGTGGCGTTGGCTGTGGTCCGGTGATACCGAACCTCCAAAGACAGCGCGCTCTCTGACGACGCAGGTTTGGTGCCGTTTCCTTAGCTCACTCGGATCGTGGCGTTGGCTGTGGTCCGGTGATACCGAACCTCCAAAGACAGCGCGCTCTCTGACGACGCTGGTTTGGTGCCGTTTCCTTAGCTCACTCGGATCGTGGCGTTGGCTGTGGTCCGGTGATACCGAACCTCCAAAGACAGCGCGCTCTCTGACGACGCAGGTTTGGTGCCGTTTCCTTAGCTCACTCGGATCGTGGCGTTGGCTGTGGTCCGGTGATACCGAACCTCCAAAGACAGCGCGCTCTCTGACGACGCAGGTTTGGTGCCGTTTCCTTAGCTCACTCGGATCGTGGCGTTGGCTGTGGTCCGGTGATACCGAACCTCCAAAGACAGCGCGCTCTCTGACGACGCAGGTTTGGTGCCGTTTCCTTAGCTCACTCGGATCGTGGCGTTGGCTGTGGTCCGGTGATACCGAACCTCCAAAGACAGCGCGCTCTCTGACGACGCAGGTTTGGTGCCGTTTCCTTAGCTCACTCGGATCGTGGCGTTGGCTGTGGTCCGGTGATACCGAACCTCCAAAGACAGCGCGCTCTCTGACGACGCTGGTTTGGTGCCGTTTCCTTAGCTCACTCGGATCGTGGCGTTGGCTGTGGTCCGGTGATACCGAACCTCCAAAGACAGCGCGCTCTCTGACGACGCAGGTTTGGTGCCGTTTCCTTAGCTCACTCGGATCGTGGCGTTGGCTGTGGTCCGGTGATACCGAACCTCCAAAGACAGCGCGCTCTCTGACGACGCAGGTTTGGTGCCGTTTCCTTAGCTCACTCGGATCGTGGCGTTGGCTGTGGTCCGGTGATACCGAACCTCCAAAGACAGCGCGCTCTCTGACGACGCAGGTTTGGTGCCGTTTCCTTAGCTCACTCGGATCGTGGCGTTGGCTGTGGTCCGGTGATACCGAACCTCCAAAGACAGCGCGCTCTCTGACGACGCAGGTTTGGTGCCGTTTCCTTAGCTCACTCGGATCGTGGCGTTGGCTGTGGTCCGGTGATACCGAACCTCCAAAGACAGCGCGCTCTCTGACGACGCTGGTTTGGTGCCGTTTCCTTAGCTCACTCGGATCGTGGCGTTGGCTGTGGTCCGGTGATACCGAACCTCCAAAGACAGCGCGCTCTCTGACGACGCAGGTTTGGTGCCGTTTCCTTAGCTCACTCGGATCGTGGCGTTGGCTGTGGTCCGGTGATACCGAACCTCCAAAGACAGCGCGCTCTCTGACGACGCAGGTTTGGTGCCGTTTCCTTAGCTCACTCGGATCGTGGCGTTGGCTGTGGTCCGGTGATACCGAACCTCCAAAGACAGCGCGCTCTCTGACGACGCAGGTTTGGTGCCGTTTCCTTAGCTCACTCGGATCGTGGCGTTGGCTGTGGTCCGGTGATACCGAACCTCCAAAGACAGCGCGCTCTCTGACGACGCAGGTTTGGTGCCGTTTCCTTAGCTCACTCGGATCGTGGCGTTGGCTGTGGTCCGGTGATACCGAACCTCCAAAGACAGCGCGCTCTCTGACGACGCAGGTTTGGTGCCGTTTCCTTAGCTCACTCGGATCGTGGCGTTGGCTGTGGTCCGGTGATACCGAACCTCCAAAGACAGCGCGCTCTCTGACGACGCAGGTTTGGTGCCGTTTCCTTAGCTCACTCGGATCGTGGCGTTGGCTGTGGTCCGGTGATACCGAACCTCCAAAGACAGCGCGCTCTCTGACGACGCAGGTTTGGTGCCGTTTCCTTAGCTCACTCGGATCGTGGCGTTGGCTGTGGTCCGGTGATACCGAACCTCCAAAGACAGCGCGCTCTCTGACGACGCAGGTTTGGTGCCGTTTCCTTAGCTCACTCGGATCGTGGCGTTGGCTGTGGTCCGGTGATACCGAACCTCCAAAGACAGCGCGCTCTCTGACGACGCAGGTTTGGTGCCGTTTCCTTAGCTCACTCGGATCGTGGCGTTGGCTGTGGTCCGGTGATACCGAACCTCCAAAGACAGCGCGCTCTCTGACGACGCAGGTTTGGTGCCGTTTCCTTAGCTCACTCGGATCGTGGCGTTGGCTGTGGTCCGGTGATACCGAACCTCCAAAGACAGCGCGCTCTCTGACGACGCAGGTTTGGTGCCGTTTCCTTAGCTCACTCGGATCGTGGCGTTGGCTGTGGTCCGGTGATACCGAACCTCCAAAGACAGCGCGCTCTCTGACGACGCAGGTTTGGTGCCGTTTCCTTAGCTCACTCGGATCGTGGCGTTGGCTGTGGTCCGGTGATACCGAACCTCCAAAGACAGCGCGCTCTCTGACGACGCAGGTTTGGTGCCGTTTCCTTAGCTCACTCGGATCGTGGCGTTGGCTGTGGTCCGGTGATACCGAACCTCCAAAGACAGCGCGCTCTCTGACGACGCAGGTTTGGTGCCGTTTCCTTAGCTCACTCGGATCGTGGCGTTGGCTGTGGTCCGGTGATACCGAACCTCCAAAGACAGCGCGCTCTCTGACGACGCAGGTTTGGTGCCGTTTCCTTAGCTCACTCGGATCGTGGCGTTGGCTGTGGTCCGGTGATACCGAACCTCCAAAGACAGCGCGCTCTCTGACGACGCAGGTTTGGTGCCGTTTCCTTAGCTCACTCGGATCGTGGCGTTGGCTGTGGTCCGGTGATACCGAACCTCCAAAGACAGCGCGCTCTCTGACGACGCAGGTTTGGTGCCGTTTCCTTAGCTCACTCGGATCGTGGCGTTGGCTGTGGTCCGGTGATACCGAACCTCCAAAGACAGCGCGCTCTCTGACGACGCAGGTTTGGTGCCGTTTCCTTAGCTCACTCGGATCGTGGCGTTGGCTGTGGTCCGGTGATACCGAACCTCCAAAGACAGCGCGCTCTCTGACGACGCAGGTTTGGTGCCGTTTCCTTAGCTCACTCGGATCGTGGCGTTGGCTGTGGTCCGGTGATACCGAACCTCCAAAGACAGCGCGCTCTCTGACGACGCAGGTTTGGTGCCGTTTCCTTAGCTCACTCGGATCGTGGCGTTGGCTGTGGTCCGGTGATACCGAACCTCCAAAGACAGCGCGCTCTCTGACGACGCAGGTTTGGTGCCGTTTCCTTAGCTCACTCGGATCGTGGCGTTGGCTGTGGTCCGGTGATACCGAACCTCCAAAGACAGCGCGCTCTCTGACGACGCAGGTTTGGTGCCGTTTCCTTAGCTCACTCGGATCGTGGCGTTGGCTGTGGTCCGGTGATACCGAACCTCCAAAGACAGCGCGCTCTCTGACGACGCAGGTTTGGTGCCGTTTCCTTAGCTCACTCGGATCGTGGCGTTGGCTGTGGTCCGGTGATACCGAACCTCCAAAGACAGCGCGCTCTCTGACGACGCAGGTTTGGTGCCGTTTCCTTAGCTCACTCGGATCGTGGCGTTGGCTGTGGTCCGGTGATACCGAACCTCCAAAGACAGCGCGCTCTCTGACGACGCAGGTTTGGTGCCGTTTCCTTAGCTCACTCGGATCGTGGCGTTGGCTGTGGTCCGGTGATACCGAACCTCCAAAGACAGCGCGCTCTCTGACGACGCAGGTTTGGTGCCGTTTCCTTAGCTCACTCGGATCGTGGCGTTGGCTGTGGTCCGGTGATACCGAACCTCCAAAGACAGCGCGCTCTCTGACGACGCAGGTTTGGTGCCGTTTCCTTAGCTCACTCGGATCGTGGCGTTGGCTGTGGTCCGGTGATACCGAACCTCCAAAGACAGCGCGCTCTCTGACGACGCAGGTTTGGTGCCGTTTCCTTAGCTCACTCGGATCGTGGCGTTGGCTGTGGTCCGGTGATACCGAACCTCCAAAGACAGCGCGCTCTCTGACGACGCAGGTTTGGTGCCGTTTCCTTAGCTCACTCGGATCGTGGCGTTGGCTGTGGTCCGGTGATACCGAACCTCCAAAGACAGCGCGCTCTCTGACGACGCTGGTTTGGTGCCGTTTCCTTAGCTCACTCGGATCGTGGCGTTGGCTGTGGTCCGGTGATACCGAACCTCCAAAGACAGCGCGCTCTCTGACGACGCAGGTTTGGTGCCGTTTCCTTAGCTCACTCGGATCGTGGCGTTGGCTGTGGTCCGGTGATACCGAACCTCCAAAGACAGCGCGCTCTCTGACGACGCAGGTTTGGTGCCGTTTCCTTAGCTCACTCGGATCGTGGCGTTGGCTGTGGTCCGGTGATACCGAACCTCCAAAGACAGCGCGCTCTCTGACGACGCAGGTTTGGTGCCGTTTCCTTAGCTCACTCGGATCGTGGCGTTGGCTGTGGTCCGGTGATACCGAACCTCCAAAGACAGCGCGCTCTCTGACGACGCAGGTTTGGTGCCGTTTCCTTAGCTCACTCGGATCGTGGCGTTGGCTGTGGTCCGGTGATACCGAACCTCCAAAGACAGCGCGCTCTCTGACGACGCAGGTTTGGTGCCGTTTCCTTAGCTCACTCGGATCGTGGCGTTGGCTGTGGTCCGGTGATACCGAACCTCCAAAGACAGCGCGCTCTCTGACGACGCTGGTTTGGTGCCGTTTCCTTAGCTCACTCGGATCGTGGCGTTGGCTGTGGTCCGGTGATACCGAACCTCCAAAGACAGCGCGCTCTCTGACGACGCAGGTTTGGTGCCGTTTCCTTAGCTCACTCGGATCGTGGCGTTGGCTGTGGTCCGGTGATACCGAACCTCCAAAGACAGCGCGCTCTCTGACGACGCAGGTTTGGTGCCGTTTCCTTAGCTCACTCGGATCGTGGCGTTGGCTGTGGTCCGGTGATACCGAACCTCCAAAGACAGCGCGCTCTCTGACGACGCAGGTTTGGTGCCGTTTCCTTAGCTCACTCGGATCGTGGCGTTGGCTGTGGTCCGGTGATACCGAACCTCCAAAGACAGCGCGCTCTCTGACGACGCAGGTTTGGTGCCGTTTCCTTAGCTCACTCGGATCGTGGCGTTGGCTGTGGTCCGGTGATACCGAACCTCCAAAGACAGCGCGCTCTCTGACGACGCTGGTTTGGTGCCGTTTCCTTAGCTCACTCGGATCGTGGCGTTGGCTGTGGTCCGGTGATACCGAACCTCCAAAGACAGCGCGCTCTCTGACGACGCAGGTTTGGTGCCGTTTCCTTAGCTCACTCGGATCGTGGCGTTGGCTGTGGTCCGGTGATACCGAACCTCCAAAGACAGCGCGCTCTCTGACGACGCAGGTTTGGTGCCGTTTCCTTAGCTCACTCGGATCGTGGCGTTGGCTGTGGTCCGGTGATACCGAACCTCCAAAGACAGCGCGCTCTCTGACGACGCAGGTTTGGTGCCGTTTCCTTAGCTCACTCGGATCGTGGCGTTGGCTGTGGTCCGGTGATACCGAACCTCCAAAGACAGCGCGCTCTCTGACGACGCAGGTTTGGTGCCGTTTCCTTAGCTCACTCGGATCGTGGCGTTGGCTGTGGTCCGGTGATACCGAACCTCCAAAGACAGCGCGCTCTCTGACGACGCAGGTTTGGTGCCGTTTCCTTAGCTCACTCGGATCGTGGCGTTGGCTGTGGTCCGGTGATACCGAACCTCCAAAGACAGCGCGCTCTCTGACGACGCAGGTTTGGTGCCGTTTCCTTAGCTCACTCGGATCGTGGCGTTGGCTGTGGTCCGGTGATACCGAACCTCCAAAGACAGCGCGCTCTCTGACGACGCAGGTTTGGTGCCGTTTCCTTAGCTCACTCGGATCGTGGCGTTGGCTGTGGTCCGGTGATACCGAACCTCCAAAGACAGCGCGCTCTCTGACGACGCAGGTTTGGTGCCGTTTCCTTAGCTCACTCGGATCGTGGCGTTGGCTGTGGTCCGGTGATACCGAACCTCCAAAGACAGCGCGCTCTCTGACGACGCAGGTTTGGTGCCGTTTCCTTAGCTCACTCGGATCGTGGCGTTGGCTGTGGTCCGGTGATACCGAACCTCCAAAGACAGCGCGCTCTCTGACGACGCAGGTTTGGTGCCGTTTCCTTAGCTCACTCGGATCGTGGCGTTGGCTGTGGTCCGGTGATACCGAACCTCCAAAGACAGCGCGCTCTCTGACGACGCAGGTTTGGTGCCGTTTCCTTAGCTCACTCGGATCGTGGCGTTGGCTGTGGTCCGGTGATACCGAACCTCCAAAGACAGCGCGCTCTCTGACGACGCAGGTTTGGTGCCGTTTCCTTAGCTCACTCGGATCGTGGCGTTGGCTGTGGTCCGGTGATACCGAACCTCCAAAGACAGCGCGCTCTCTGACGACGCAGGTTTGGTGCCGTTTCCTTAGCTCACTCGGATCGTGGCGTTGGCTGTGGTCCGGTGATACCGAACCTCCAAAGACAGCGCGCTCTCTGACGACGCAGGTTTGGTGCCGTTTCCTTAGCTCACTCGGATCGTGGCGTTGGCTGTGGTCCGGTGATAGCGAACCTCCAAAGACAGCGCGCTCTCTGACGACGCAGGTTTGGTGCCGTTTCCTTAGCTCACTCGGATCGTGGCGTTGGCTGTGGTCCGGTGATACCGAACCTCCAAAGACAGCGCGCTCTCTGACGACGCAGGTTTGGTGCCGTTTCCTTAGCTCACTCGGATCGTGGCGTTGGCTGTGGTCCGGTGATAGCGAACCTCCAAAGACAGCGCGCTCTCTGACGACGCAGGTTTGGTGCCGTTTCCTTAGCTCACTCGGATCGTGGCGTTGGCTGTGGTCCGGTGATACCGAACCTCCAAAGACAGCGCGCTCTCTGACGACGCAGGTTTGGTGCCGTTTCCTTAGCTCACTCGGATCGTGGCGTTGGCTGTGGTCCGGTGATACCGAACCTCCAAAGACAGCGCGCTCTCTGACGACGCAGGTTTGGTGCCGTTTCCTTAGCTCACTCGGATCGTGGCGTTGGCTGTGGTCCGGTGATACCGAACCTCCAAAGACAGCGCGCTCTCTGACGACGCAGGTTTGGTGCCGTTTCCTTAGCTCACTCGGATCGTGGCGTTGGCTGTGGTCCGGTGATACCGAACCTCCAAAGACAGCGCGCTCTCTGACGACGCAGGTTTGGTGCCGTTTCCTTAGCTCACTCGGATCGTGGCGTTGGCTGTGGTCCGGTGATACCGAACCTCCAAAGACAGCGCGCTCTCTGACGACGCAGGTTTGGTGCCGTTTCCTTAGCTCACTCGGATCGTGGCGTTGGCTGTGGTCCGGTGATACCGAACCTCCAAAGACAGCGCGCTCTCTGACGACGCAGGTTTGGTGCCGTTTCCTTAGCTCACTCGGATCGTGGCGTTGGCTGTGGTCCGGTGATACCGAACCTCCAAAGACAGCGCGCTCTCTGACGACGCAGGTTTGGTGCCGTTTCCTTAGCTCACTCGGATCGTGGCGTTGGCTGTGGTCCGGTGATACCGAACCTCCAAAGACAGCGCGCTCTCTGACGACGCAGGTTTGGTGCCGTTTCCTTAGCTCACTCGGATCGTGGCGTTGGCTGTGGTCCGGTGATACCGAACCTCCAAAGACAGCGCGCTCTCTGACGACGCAGGTTTGGTGCCGTTTCCTTAGCTCACTCGGATCGTGGCGTTGGCTGTGGTCCGGTGATACCGAACCTCCAAAGACAGCGCGCTCTCTGACGACGCAGGTTTGGTGCCGTTTCCTTAGCTCACTCGGATCGTGGCGTTGGCTGTGGTCCGGTGATACCGAACCTCCAAAGACAGCGCGCTCTCTGACGACGCAGGTTTGGTGCCGTTTCCTTAGCTCACTCGGATCGTGGCGTTGGCTGTGGTCCGGTGATACCGAACCTCCAAAGACAGCGCGCTCTCTGACGACGCAGGTTTGGTGCCGTTTCCTTAGCTCACTCGGATCGTGGCGTTGGCTGTGGTCCGGTGATACCGAACCTCCAAAGACAGCGCGCTCTCTGACGACGCAGGTTTGGTGCCGTTTCCTTAGCTCACTCGGATCGTGGCGTTGGCTGTGGTCCGGTGATAGCGAACCTCCAAAGACAGCGCGCTCTCTGACGACGCAGGTTTGGTGCCGTTGCCTTAGCCCGCGCTGTCATCGCGCAAAGCTGCAATAAAGTGCGTTTTGACGCATAAACAGTCGTTTATTTCCACCCTGAGGTGGGCCAAGTAAAAATAAAAATTGTATGGGCTGGGCGAACAATCGATAATCTTTTGATTCTGAAAGTTTAATCAATGTAGTTTTTGTGAGAAAACAATTTTTGAAGTTGAACTCTCGCACCACAATCCGGCGTCGCTTCTTAACGCCTCTTCGCCGCACAGCGCGCTACCTGCAACGATAGCTGACACGATTAGGTCCAAAAAAGGACGGAGTTTTCTGCCGCTTCCTGTCCGCCTTTCCCGCTGCGAGGGAAGAAACGGCGGGTATCGTGTAATAATCGAGGTGCCGCCAGCGCGTAACAATAGCAGGCCCGTTGTGCCCTTTGTACCCGAGGGCGGCTCGAAACGCGATGCCTAATACGGTGGCGTGCTGTGCAGAGGAGTCCACGTCAGCATCAGCTGACGTGACTTCTGCTAAAAGGCAAACGCGATAATATTGCTGCGTAATCTAGCTGTCACGCATACTGCGGTGAAAAGCGGAACTATTCAGCGACGCAGGAATTTTCCGTTTCAAAAGCCGATTTATGCACAAACGAGGCGTGAGCCTCCAGCTGCGCGCATTCGTTAACACCACATCGCCTCGTCGTTTGAGATTGCCCGTTCACGGGGCTTTTGTGTTGCTGCCTACATCTGTCCTGACGTCGAGAAGAGAGAGTGATTGCGATATGTACGTAAGAAACAGCTAGCATGAATGATCTTACCTGGCAGCGCTAAGCATTTGCTGATATCAAGACAGTGGAAGACCACATGAGGACGCAGCCGCGCAAAACGGTCAAAATAGGAAAAGCCGTAGAAGCAACAAGAGTAGAAAAAGTTTCTTCCCACCAAGATGTACCCGACAATTCGAGGTCCTGCTATCTACCTGCGTGCGCACACCGTGACACCGTCGCACGCTTTGCCGCGCTCGCGACGGTGGCGTGCTGAGGCAGAGAATGAGGCGCAAGCAACGACGCTAGGTTGCGGCGCGAAAGCTCAACTTCAAAATGTTTTTCTCCTCTTTAAAACAAAACTTTATTTTGACTTTCAAGAACAAAACGAAATAAACTCTTTTGTAGAAGTCACCATGTTACATATTTTTTGGGGCCACCTCAAGGCAGAATTGACGGCTCTTTAAACGGCAAAACGCAATTTTGCACAAATTTAGTAGTTTTTTTTTTCTGGAGATATTTAGTTGTACGGCCTGAAACCTTCTTTTGTGTTCATTATACCTACAGGGCAGTCAATCAGAGTATTTACCAGTCGCATACAGCAAAGCCATAGTTTGTAACAAAGCTAAATATATGCTAAAATGCTCATATATTCCTTATTTATTAAAAACTGCTTCGAGCATACCATATTCTATGACCATGATCTTTATTACATCGCAGTCCAAATACCGCATGGTTTTTAGGCAATAATATTCCAATGCTCCGGAAAAAAATTTACTTTTCATAAATTATTGAATGACTCCTAGTTCCACCCCCTTTTACTAATTCAAACCGCCATCACCCCATGAAATTTGTTTTTCGCCAAAACAAATTGTTAGAGAGGCACCACAAACGTTACGTTGAAGAACCATCAATTTTATATTGGGAATCGGAGGTGGCCGGGACCTTTGGCATGACATGGAGAAGTCCTGCATACTTGATGCCACCCGTCGTTTAGGCATCGCGTTCCGAGCCGCCCTCGGGTACAAAGGGCAAAACGGGCCTGCTATTGCTACGCGCTAGCGGCACCTCTCATTATTACACGATACCCGCCGTTTCTTCCCTTGCAGTCGGAAAGACGGCCAAGGGGAAGCGGCAAAAACTCCGTTCTTTCTTTGGACCTAATCGTGTCAGCTATCATCGCAGGTGGCGTGCTGTGCGGCGAAGAGGTGTTATAAGCGACGCCGGGTTGTTGTGCGAGAGTTCAACTTCAGAAATTGTTTTCTCGTTTTAAACAAAAATTACTTTTATTAAACTTTCAGAATCAAAAGATTATCTATTGTTCTTCCAAACCCACCATATTTTGTAGTTTTACTTGAACCACCTCAGGGTGAAATAAATGGCTGTTTATGCGTCAAAACGCACGTTTTTGCAACTTCAGGATTTTTGTTTACAGCGAGATATTTAATTGAGCGGTTTTAAACATTTTTTTATAGATTATATACCTGCAGGGCAGTCGGTAAAAAGTTCTATTAAGTCCCGGGAGGAATTATATATTTTTCAATAAAATAACAAAAATGTTAAAAGTTTCAAATTTTTTAGTTTTATAAAAAATATTTAAATTAAACAAAACATCACAAGCCCAACCACATTGTAAGTCGAAAGCCATGCAAATTTAAGAAAAAATGTTGTTAGGTGTTTCACTAAAAAGTTCATTTTTCATCAGTTATTGAGTGATGCCTAGTTTCACGCTGTTTCTAAAAGTTAAAACCGCGCTCACGTCATCAAAAATAATTTTTCGCCGAAAATATTTAAGGGCATGGCTATAAAGGTCGCGGCAAAAGGCCATGATTTTTTTTTTAGAAATCTGGAGGGGTCGAGCGCAACGTCTGGGACGTTTGACATGGAATGACCCACTAACAATTACAGGCCCAGATCGGTCCTTCCACTGTTGTCAAAGGTACTTCAAGATGCGATAAAAACTCGGATGAATGTATTTCTTGATGAACAACGTGTATCTGTAAAAGAACATTACAGACTTCAGAGGGACAAATCTACAAAAATCGCGGTAGTAAATATTAAAGAGCAGTTGTTAAATAATTTTTAAATAAAAACATTTACTGGTGGAGTATTCCTTGACTTTAAAAAGGCGTTAGACTCAATAAAACACAATGTCCTGCTTCATAAACTCCCTTTTTATGGAATCCGAGGTGAGCGATAGAACTAAGCCGTAGCTATCTATCGAATAGAATGAAGTATGCTTGTCTAAAGTCCCGTTTACACTCTTGCAACCGAGTACGACCGAGAGAGACGAGATCTGTTAAAACTTCTTAAAATTTCTTAGGACGAGGGAACACACTGACATTTTGGAGCCAGTTAGGCGGTGACCCTGGAACTGCATTTCACAAGAGCGAAGGTATCGCGGGATTTCGAGGTCAAATCTGCGTAATACCTAGAAAGGTTTGTTTATAACGTTGACAAAGGTTTTTCGAGCCGAGAAAGAAAGGATAATGCGCGAGAAAAATAGAAAATATGCCGGACCACCAAGTTTACACTGCTACCCAATAGATGGCGCAACTGTGTCCTCTGGTTGTAAGAGGTTTTAAGGAACCAAGGTTTAAGAGGTCGCAAGAGTGTGAACGGGTCTTAAATGGCAGCGGATCCATGCCTTAACTAATCACGTATGGGGTTCCGCAGGGATCTATTTAGGACCATTATTCTTTATAATCTATATTAATTACATTGTAAACGTCCCACAACCTCCAGATATAATTTTATATGCGGACGATACGAGTTTGTTCTTTTCTGGTAATTATTTGCGTGACCTTGAAACTGCGGGTAAGATGTTCCTGGTTGGATCAAATCAGCTACAGTTAAACGTGAGCAAAACCAAATATTAATTTTTACCCACAAAATAAACTTGATGACTGTAATATTACCTTAAAGTTCCAAACCAGTGTGACTAAACGAGTCTCCGCTTATAAATGTTTAGGTGTTCTTTTTAAGAAAACTTATCATGAACCCCCCTAATAAATAACATTCATAAGAACATCTCTCGATCCAATGGCATCTTATATAGAGTTAGATCGTTAAATTCAAGTTGGCTAAAGGTGCAATTGAATTACTCTTTAGTGCATTTTCATCTTCATTACTGTTTATTAGTCTGGGGTTCAACAACTAAGACAAACCTCGAAAGGCTTTTTATCATGCGAAAGAAGGCAATACGCTGCTTAGAAAATCTAAATTTCATAGACCATACTGCCCCGTATTTTCTAACGCACAATTTGCTTAACGTTAACCAAATGTTTCATCTACAACTTTCAATTCACCTACGGAACGACATAATTAACGACCAAACGACTTTTTAGAGTGCAGCTCTTAGGCGCCCGTTTCTGGCTTGAGCGGCGTCGGCGTTTCGCGCCGACCCCGCTACCGCGCGGTGCATGATGGGTAAATTTTTGCCACCAAATTTAGCGGCAAATTTTCCCCGGTAAATTTAGCGGGAAAATTTCCCGCTAAATTTAGCCAAAAAAATCTTTCCGCTAAATCTAGCAGAAAAAATTCCCCGCTAAATCTAGCAAAAAAATTCCCCTCTAATTTAAGCGGAACACTGTCCCCGCTAATTTTAGCGGAAAAATTCCCCGCTAAATTTAGCGGAAAAATTTCCCCGCTAAATTGGCCGGAAAAAGTTCCCTGCTTAATATAAAGGAAAAGTTTCCCCACTAAATTCAGTGGAAAAAATTCCCACTAAACATAGCGAAAAACTTTCCCGCTAAATTTAGCGAAAAATTTTCCCTGCTAGCGTAGAAATTTCCCTACTAAATATAACGAAAAAAGGTCCCCGCTAGATCTAGCGGAAAACTTTCCCCGCCCAATTCAGCGGAAAATTTCCCCCTCACATTTAGCGGAAAACATTCCCCGCTAAATTTAGCGGAAAAATTTCCCCGATAAATGTAGTGGAAAACTTTCCCCGCTACATTTTGCGGAAAATTTCCCGCTAGATCTTTCGAAAAATTTCCCCGCCAAATTTATCGGAAAAAATTCTCCGCTAAATCTAGCCGAAAATTTCCCCTTAAAAGAGGGGGGGGGCGAGCAGGAGAGGAGGAGGGGCATAGCCTCTCTTCGCACCTTCCCCTCCCCTTCTCAAGAGCTGCGCTCGAAGTCGGCGTTACAGGGAGTTGTAAACGGCTTTCATTTTTTGTGACAATCCTTTGGAATAATAGTCAATATAATTTAATGCAGGAATCATATAGCATACCTCAGTTAAGAACAACCTATGGAAACCAGAAATTAGCATACTTGATACCTCAATTCCTAAACAGGCATCCAGATGTTATTGGAATAATACTGAATAGTGCTTCACGTTGTACCTTCAAATGCGATCTAAAAAATACCTACTGCCATGTCGTTCGGAAAAAATTTTGAACGTCAATTTGTCTCCATAAACACTGTGTATAGTTGTGACCAGGCATATTTAGCTACTGAATAAAATATGACGCGTAATTTTCATTTTGGTGGAGGTAATGGTACTTACCTACGATATTGCATTGCTGTTTTTTGCCGATGTTTTGCACTTGTTTTCCGTATTGATTTCCGATGAAGTGTACTCGGGGGACTGGGCCTCGTCATGCAGAGCATGTCTGCCTTTTGTCCTTCCTCCTTGTGACCCAGTGTTCGAAATAAAAGAAAGTAAGAAACAAAGAAATAAAACCACGCCACCACTCCACTTTGTATCTCTGGCGTCTCCTATATGTCTTATTAATGTCCAAGAAACGACGTGTATCCGATCAGAGGTGCTCTGGAAGCACACGCCGCCGCGTGGAACGCGGTACGACGTTTGCTGGCCCGTGGTACGTGTGGACGCAAGTTTCTTGTTTATGAGCTCTAAAGAAAAGGTATCATCATCTGCTTGAATCAAGAGGCACGTTTGAATATTTCACGGGCATTTTCATCATCGTACGCGGTCTAAGGTATGTCATATATATTATGAAAAGAAAGGAATGTTTTCATTTTGGTTTTTTAGGATATCAGCAAAGACTGACGACCCAGGAGGTTCAATCTTTTAGACCTGTAATTCTGATGTACGCACGGAGGCCATACCAGCAATCACCGAGAAGGGAACGACGCACATTGCACGAAAATACGAACGAAACAAAAACAGGGAAAAGAATGAAAGTAGCTATTTTTAGAGTGCAGTTCATTTATTTTCGGTGGTTGAGCTTTAGTATATTTCGTTTTGGTAGAGCGTTATAGATTTCGTAGCTGGAGTATTGTATAATTATAAGCGTATTTTTCTAAAAAAACAAATTACATTACGCTCTGAAGGCTCCTGTTCAAATTTGGTCTGGCTCATAAATAGCTGTTTTTTTTTTTACTTTTTATGAACATAACAAGGCATTTTCATATTTTGAAATATCGAAGACGGTAAAATAGTATTTTGAGTATAAAAAGACTGCCGAGGGTCGAGAACTGCAATGACTAGCACGCTGTTCAAATGCAACATAGAAGCGCGTTGTTCAATGTTGCTCAAGCTATTTATGTTGAGTCCGATACAGAAATTGAAAACTAAAAATAACATGAAAAAACGTTTTAAAAATTCTTTCTTGAGAGGTAGTAATATTTAAGAGATAATAAAAGAACACAATAAAAATTGATAAGCGGCACCGTTTTTATGTCCTATCTGTGGTAACTTTCGCAGTCCGACTTCAGCTAATAACTCAGATATTACATTCCATGGAGTTTGTAACGGCTTGAACAGGTTACCACCTGGATGTTTTGTTAATAGACGATTGCCAGTAAAGCTCTGGCGGCAAGGCTTAGTTTCATCTCTACAAGGCTTTGGGGTGTTAACGATGTGTCGTGTAGGCATGCATACGTACAGTAGGTAGTAATTGCCAGATTAATATTAAAATAAACCGAGAAAGATACAGTCGAAATAAGGAGGAAGCAGCCCTTACAAGCATATTGCTTTATTTCTTTCCTTCTGTTAGGTTTCCGCCATTTTTCTCATTTTTTCTGAACTTAGATTGTCTCTTATTTTAAAAACGAATGAAGCGAAGGGATACAATAAATATATTTAAATTAAAGATAAAAAATAGTTCGCTACTCAGCAACATTCGAACCCCTGAAAAAAGGCCTTTCACTAAAAGTTGACACATTTTTGTTCTTTTATTAAACACTTCCCAAAATATACTTAACGTCTATTTCTATTTTGCTAATAGTATAATAAAGATAAGGTTTTTTTATAGACACCTTATATGACAGACGGGTTCGAAGCGTGAACCCCATCGCTGAGGTACTGTAGTCTGTGAGAGGCCAAGAACGAAGTGGAAGCTTCTCCCAACCCTTTCCATTTTAGCGGAGCAAACGGTGGAGAAAAGGTCGCCTCCCTCCCGCGTTTGCTCTACTAAACTGGAGAGGGCGAGGAGCGTCCACTTTGTTCTTGACCTGCCACGACTATAGGTACATTCAAGGTATACTAAAAGTGCGCTGAATTATACTGTAACATATTTTCAAGTGTGCATTTTGTTTCAGAGAACTACAAAATTAGTATTCCTACCTATTTTATATTGCTTTCTACCTATACACCCGTATTTTGGTAAAAAAAAAAAAATTAAAAAAGGTATTGTGTTTTTCAGTGAATGCCATCTCTACGCGTCGAAAATTCTTAATTATATTATGGACACCGCCAAGGACCCAGTTTTCATGTATTACAAAGGCAGCGTCATGATATTCATTTTAAGGCAAGACCCCGACACTTGGGGAAAGCTAAGGACCACAGAACAACGGAAAGTCTTAAACATAGCTGTGTTTCAGTCTTTGTGTCGTTGTGTTGTCCTTCAATTTTCGCCTGTCTCGGTATCTATATTATTAAATTATTTTCCACCATCAACAGCTAGTCTGGCCATTATATTTTGTATGCTGTTTATGTCGCATGGCAAACGCTAAACCTTAATTTTGAATAACAAGCCAACATATTTTCGTCTCACGTAATGCAAGAGGTTGCATGCACCATTGATCTCGATCGCACGAAGGAAACGCTGGGAGAGCGTGGCACAATTGTTTGCATCGGCGTGTACGCGGTGCAGATGATGGCATTTGTAAGAGTCCACTACAGCCACTGACCCTCCCCCCTCCCCTCACAAAAATCCCTTAAACGGCATATGGGCTTTCGTATTTGCTTGAATTACCACTTCAGTTTGCATCTCCGCGTATTCCGGTGGCTTTATGTTCATCCCTGAATGACGCCTAGAATTTCTCATTAATTTGGCATGAATGACGCCTAGAAAGTGGCTGTCTTGATGTCACAAGATACAAGAGTCGAACATACCGCATTAGCGCTAGGAAATACTAGAAACTAACTCATACTGAGGATTACGCCTAAAGAAACAAGAACAAAAAGATAAGTGGCAAACAGGACAGGGCGTAACATTTAACATAAATTTATTAGAATGCACATATAGATGTACACGAAAACAAAGCGGTAGAGAAATGTAGTCCCGAAATATAAGCTAGAAATTAATTTAGAATCTGGCTTTAGACTAGAATGACGGATATTCTCGTGCCAGCACTGGCAAGGAGATCATTGCGTTAGTTTGGCGAACTGCATTTTACATAAGCTCAAACTCAAACAGAGGTTGCTAGTAGTTATCAGAACGCTGGGGATCTCAGAAGCACGATCCTTCATTTCATCTCTAAACCTATTGCTAAATTACCCAAGCATTAAGGAGAATGCAGGGATTGGTGGTCTACGCGTCGCCCGTGCTGGGCTCAACAGTAGCAACTTTTCTAAAGCAAATGCGTAAAACGAATTGCATCTAGCACGCGCCTTCGTCAACGCTTTATTTTGCTCGTTTGCTTCGAATCTTTTATACGGAGAAGGCGTGCACGTGTTGCGCGTGGAAGACCAATCCCTGCACTCTCTTTGATGCTTGGGTAGTTTATCAATTGGTCTGTTCCACAGGCATAACCTTCAGCTAACGTGCTTACACTTCCTTTTTGTTTATGCACATACTGTGCATAAACGAGGAAGTACAGCCTACTTGACGTAGCGCACGATCAAAAACGTCTCTGGCTGTTTATGTGGCTCTAAAAATACAGCCAATTATATAATTGATTACTACACTCTAAGGGTATTAAATATAAACTAGCACGAAATGTCGATGAGAAGACAAGTGGCATATAATATTCATGCTTTTAAGTTTAAACTTCGCGCTAAAAACAACAACAACAAACAAACGTTAAAATTGTTATGCAAAATATTCTTAATAAAAATGCTATGACAATTTATAGAAAAATATATTTTTCCCGCAGTCGTTTCCAAACTCGAATTGAATATAATGCAATTTTCTTGCGTTTATGATGGAGGTGTTGTTCCGTAATTAACGGCTGAGGCCTCATGCTGTTTTAGAGAATTTGCCGTACCATGCGACATTTTCCTTATAGCCTTACCGCCGAATTCACAAACCTCACTAAAATGGAAGGGCCCCTCCACTTCCTCGAGGACGGCGTGAGGGCGGGCGTTGGCCAATCGCGATAACGGATCCGCCGTCCCGATTGGCCAACGCCGGCCCTCACGCCTTCCTCGAAAAAGTGGAGGGGACCCTCAATTTGAGTGAGGTTTGTGAATTCGGCGGTTAATTTAGTTACAAATACCTAAGACGCTCTTGATTTCTGGTTAGGATATACCTTGCCACAGAAACCTCACAGTTAAAGAATATTAAGTGGGAACGTAGGCAGTCAGACGTAATTGTCAGTCTTTGTCTTTCTTCACTACATCGTTAAATGTTTTCGAAATAGTTAAGGTGATCGCAGATGTCTGCAACGGCTCGTCTTTGTGTGTGTGTGTGTGTGTGTGTGTGTGTGTGTGTGTGTGTGTTTCTTATTTTGAGGTGTGTTTAAAAAATTAGAAAGAGTCCTAGGCACACTTAAATATGACTTTTTTATATCTGAATCATAGCAATAAAGACATTTTAAAATAGGGCAGCACATAGGAAACAGAAATTATGTAGAAGAAAAAAATAAGCCAGTTGGTTTAAACACAGACAGCCTCGTCCACTTCGCAAGCGCATGTGAGACTGAAGGCATAAAGGCCGTCGACGCGACAAAGGCTACACTACCAGAGAAAATGTGCCCTGATGCCAAGGCAAACGACTGAATTGTCGCGATGAGCTAGGCAATGAAGTAATTGTATAAGAACCCCAATCGTAACGTTTTGTTTCGAAAAGAAATTCTCGAACCGCTCATTTTGCAAATTTAAAAAAATACCGAATCCTCAAAAATATTTTTTTTTTAAATTTAGTTGAGTGCGAAATGAAATCTACACAAATTGTTTATCCGCTCTGCCCAAAAATAATAACGAAACACATCGTGCAATATTAATACAGAAAAATATGACAATGCGATATATGTTTGTTTCTTAAAGAACGCTGTATGCACTTCTAATTCCCGATGAAGGTCACCCACCTTGAGTGCTGTCGGTCTCCGACGTTTGTTATACCGCATGTGCTAACTTGGCCGCTTCTATGTGTTTTTTTTTCTTCGTAAACTTCAGTGGTTGTTGCAGGCGTCCAGTAAGCTCTGCCGCAAATACATGGCGTGCCACCTAAAGGGGATCCGTGTCATCTGTGTCGCGTTGGTTTTTGGAGGGTATGGAGCTCTCCACCGTAACAAAGTAATGCAGGTAAATAGCCTGTAACCACGCTCTGTGTGGTCCGCATTTCGAAAACGATTTCGGGGAAGTTTCGGTCTCAGTTACTATGGTCGGTCCAATAAACCCTCACACTTTTCTTGACAGGCCCATTGTATCGTTCGACCAACTCTCCCCAGGCCGGTACGATACCGTATGGCGATCTGTGATTCCCAAATGTCGGAGCAGATTGTTCTACAGATTGTTCAGCAGATTGTGGAACAATCTGCTGGAGAAAGGTTTACCATTATCGCTTGAAATGACCACAGGTTGGTCATGGCGGCAAAACTCCTCGAGCATGCAGTTCACAATATTCTTTCTAGTGGCAAACAAAAAAGGAAAGATTCCTATGTTGTACTTCGTAAATCCGTCGATCACCACCGGCAAGCACTTGAAGCGTCAAAGTGTGGTGGGAAACGGGGTCGATGATGTCCACACTTAGTTCCTGCATTGGTCCTGTAGCCCATTGTCTACTCATGTGACCCCCTGCACTCTAAGAAAGAATGGAGGAAAAAGGTAGCAACGGCACATTTTCCTCCCTTTTACTGACGCGCCCCCAAGCGGACACGAGAAGAAGGGAGGAACGAGACGTTTTCCTCCTTCTCCAGGCAGAAGGGAGAAAGCTTTCGCCCTCCCGACTCATCTTCTTTCGGTTTCGTTTTTCGAGCACATCGCGCACGTTGTTAAATAAATGTTGTTGAGTTGATTGAGCTTCAGCGGCAGCGAAGGCCGCCTGTAATTCCGTCTTCTAGTCCAAACGTACAGAAAATTTCGGTTGCATTGACGTTTTTATTACTAATTTTATCAAAGGAACAAACGAAGCCGCTAGAAACAGCGAAGTTCCGGAGCAGTGCCAGCAGCGCTACATACACTGGGTAACATGGCCGTCTCTGGATTGCGGGACTCACTCGGGAGCTCGAGTAGCGGAATTACGCGGAACTGTATCGACGTTTTCGACGTTATGGAAATCGCAGGAACTGCGTCCACGGCAGGCAAGTTTTCCTGCCGGCTGCCTGGGTGTCTTCCGTGCTGAGTTCGGTTCTGTTTTCCCGTGCCGAGTGCCAACCGGCGTTCAACGTGGTTCTGTATTTCTGCGTGTCAGCAACATAGCAGCAACATCGTGTTGGCAGTGTTGTGCGTAGTGAACAGAAGACTGGAATTATCGCCGATGTGACCATGTGTTCGCGTATCAGCGGTGTAGCAACAAGATGAAATGACGTAAACTGTCGGGCATTGATGCTGCTGGTCGGGCCGTGATCGGAGGGGGCGGGGTGTCGCAGGTTGACATTCCGCTTTACATTAAAGAGTTTAAGACCACTTGAGGGATTAGGTGCAGTCGATCGACGTGCGGATAGTCATGTTGGAACGCTGGTCTGAACGGTAAGCTCCTATCGTACAGTGGCCAATGTGACTGTCGGTCCCCGAGAGCGATTGCGCTCTGGGGAAAAGATTGAACAGTACGAAATTATGACGAAAGTGCGTATATTTACAATGGAATTTTTAACATTACAAAGAAAAAAAGAAAAAGCTATCCTTTATTTTGCTGTTTAAATATACTATGGTTCCTGGAGAAACTGCCCTCCAAGTGACACGATGGGATGAGTGCAAGAAGTTTTCGAGCTCGCCACGGCGTAGCTCCGTACACTTAACACCTGCCGCAAGTCGCGGCTTTGACTGTATTCAAGTTGATCGAAAAGCGATTTCTCTGCCCGTTAAGCATCACTTCCAGCTGAGTGAATATCCGCTCTACAGAAGTTAATTCAAGACGGCAATTGCAGCCGTGCCCGAACAGCACAAATAGAAAAACAAACACTACAATAGAAATACTGGCTACAAAGTGCCGTGCGGGGAAACAAACTCATGGCTTGGCACCGGATTGGAGCGGCTCGATTTATTGGCTTTCAAATAATTACGGCATGATTGAGCGTTTTCTTTTTGATAAAAGATGCATCCCCTGAGCCATTACAAATACTCTCAGACGTATGACGTTGCTGAAAAAGAATATCATTTTGGGAATGTTTCTTATTGCTTAGGGAGTCACCGAGCAATTCCGTACGTTCAAAACGACCAGTATAAAAGACGGAAACGCAGAGCTCGGGAGTAGTTATCGGGTTAGTCTTTTGTTGTTGGCTGTTGTATACATGTTTGTGTGTGCGATACATGTGTATGCGCTCAATGTAGTTCAGCTGATGCTTGTAGTATGCGTAATATTTGTATATGTGTGATAATAGAGGTTTCCGAGGCAATATGGTGAGGTAACAAAAAAAAATTTTTTTGTAAAAAACATGAATTGGGCGGTATTTAGCGCCACCTAGCCTAGCTACTTGCGACTATTCTGCTCCACCCTGCTATCTGGTGGCAAGCGATTTAACCTCCTTTTACGCTACGCGGCTACGCCATAATTTCGTGTTACCGTGCTGAAATGAGCCAAGAGGCTGCTTCGGATTTGCTTTTCTTGAGAGCGGCTTTTGGTTTTGCGGGCGAATGGTTTACCACTACTCCGTGATGTGCGGTTGACGCCACGGTTGACGAAGGAATTGTGCCTTGAGGTTCGCTAAAAATTTTAGAACGTAATCTGTGACTTTTGTACTGAAGTTTAAATACTTCTGGATATGTTTCACCAGGCTCTCAACATAGGCAAATCAAAAGTGAGAGAAAAGCCAGTGTCACTTCTGCTTAACACTTATCACTAAAATGTAAACTACAGACGCGGAACGACTATTCAGTAGGCGATCATCCAGCCACCCTTTGGCCATCTGCACGCAGCTCCTTGTCAGCCCGTACTTTCACATGTACGTAGGAGCACCCAACATAAGCAGGAAAGTACGCGAAGTCGTTGAGGTGAGGAATCGGCTCCTAAATGGAGTACGACTCGTGTCTTGCACCATTGTACACACAGAATTGAGCCAGCTACCCATGAGAGGAAACAGGAACGCGGGGCATCTATTTACATTTCATATAAGTAATTTAAAAAAAGAGAGCTGTGAGAATTACGAGACGCCTAAAATGTTATTTTTCAGTAGCTGTAAAAAACAGCGTCATTTCAAAAGTACTTTTTTGAAGACATTAAAGCTCCTGTCTGAATGAATACAATTATAAACTACATGTAAAGAAATAAAAGCTCACCTTTTCATAAAAAACACTTTACGTTATGAGTAGACCTTCGTGATTTTGGACGCGGTGTTCGCAAAACACACATTGCACTATATTATGTTTGTACCTGCCAGACTAAACATATTTAGTGAAAAAATAAGATATTGATTATTTCATGTTGCTGTGAAATATGTACTTATAGAGGAGCTTGCAGACAAATTACGAATGGTTCTTTGTACGTCTGATAATGCCTTTCTGCAAAGTTGGAGATCAGCTTCTCTTACAGCGAGCGGCACGTGGGCGGTAGCATTAGTAGAAGACGTTATTTTGTCTTCAAAAAGACACAAATAAACTAGTCTATTGATACAGTTATACACCTCATGAGTATGTCAACACAAAGTTTATTCATATTGAAAATACATTAGCACATTAATAGACAGCGGTAAGAGGTATCAGTCGTTTATACCTTAGAGGCGACTATTTCAAGTTTATACAACCAAAAATGTAGTTAACACCACAGCGCATTCTAACATATTTGTTATATATATATTTAGTGCTGTTTTACTTTTCTAGCCTACAGAATCAAAGCACCCTCACCGCTAAACCCATCTTTTGATTTGGTGGTTATAAAAATTCGGCCTGCCAAAATGTGCTGATTGCATATTTTGCAAAACAGGGAGCATTTGGACTGCATCAAAATGCTCCCTGAAAAATCACACAGCCTAGTTAGTTATACAGCGTGCAATTTCTGGGGTGGTCGGCCCCCGAATAACTGGGTTGCGAGTAAGTCTGCCACTTTCGTGGCTTGGAGGTGTCGGTTGGTACTGCTTGCAAGACTTGGCCAGCAAAGGAATGGAGATCCTGCGAACATAAGGCTATACTCATTCACATAAAAACAATATTTGTTTGATATGGCAACTGAAGAGATAAATATAATGTAGATGTATGGGTTGGAAGTATTTCATGAAAGCGGAACGTACCTCCTAGAAGAAAAAAACAAAAAAAAGTTATTTTTTGACATAAATATATAGCATTAACGTGAGCCCATAAAAGTTAGAAGTTAAGAGAATTATAGAGACACCAACGCTGTCGCGTGTTTGACACCCTCTGCTGGTGCTAGTGTTTTTTCTACACCCTTTTAACTTTTTCTCCTCATTTAATAGGTACCATAAAGATACCTTGACATATTCAAATATTTCTAATGTTTTGATTGTCTTCTAAAAAAAATGCCAAACTCGTCACTCAGGTCGATTTCTGGTCAAATTTGACAGGTTATTACTTTGTCTGTGCTTAAGGTACATTTTATTTATTTAGCTCTATAGAAAACCCTAAGCATGCCTAGTATAGTTATATTAATATTATTATGATCTGCTGAGTAGGCGCTCCGCTACCTTCACTTAAACGTTGTGAAAAATAACAAATGTTCGCACATTTCACGCGATTCCGGCTCAAATTGAGGACATACAACCAACATATTACATTTCTAGATTGTCTTTTCTTGTAGCCGACTAATATATCTAAAATAATTTAAAAAATAAAAATTTACAAAAATGGGGTTTTTGAGAAAATAGATTTCAAACTTTCAACATTTGTTATTTCTTACAACTTTTAAATGAAGGTAATCGGAGCGGCTAGTCAACATATCCTAATGATATTAATATATCTATAATGGGCTTGCTTTCGGCTTTCTGTAGAGCCAAAGAAAAGAAATTTACCTTAAGTACAGACAAAGTAATGATCTGTCAAAGTTGACCAAAAATCGACCAGAGTGACGAATTTGACATATTTTTTTTAAAAAACAGTCAAATTCCTAATTATATTTGAATATGTCAAGGTATATTTATGGTACCTATTAAATGAGGAGAAAAAGTTAAAAGGGTGTAGAAAAACACCAGCACCAGCAGAGGGTGTCAAACACGTGACCTGCGACAGCCGGCAAAAACACTAGTTTCTGCCACTGCGGATTCTACGCTTCGTAACTCGAGAACAAAAATCTGGGAAACATCCGGTTTGCGCTTTCCTTCATTTGAGAAATGCCCCCAAAACATATATTTTTTTCGTGAAAATTAAAAATTAGATTCTTTTAGCCTGCCCGATTTGAGATGAAACCACCCATATACATACGGATACGTATACATACATTTCCAATTTGTTCCATAAGTCTTTCAAGTTTTACTTTGATTGAACCTGAGCCAGTCCGACACACTTTGTGGGAAGACGCGCAGAGAAAAGTGCTCAGCAAATATAAAAGGAAAGGTGTTGATGTTAATGCTCCGATGTCCCCGTGTCTGTGGCTTCAGCGTTCGTGATAAGTGTATCTACTGGTAGGTAAAGCATTAGCCGTATTCTTTTATACAAACCATGGTAGGTGCCCTTTAACATGACCAAAATGGGAGAAAACAAATGTCCGGCTTTCGTTTTTAACACCTCGCCACTACGTGCGGCTTTGAGTAGCACTCTGCTTCGGTCCTGTTTACAAAACGCACCAATTTTGACACAAATTGCATTATAGGAGAAAAGTAACCCGCCTGGTTTAGGTGTAAACTCGAGCTTAAACACCAATGTTTTTTTTTTGTATTTGCGTAAAATACAGCAATGTGCGTTTCGTATATTGGGACGAAACAATTTTAAACGATTTGATTTATACATCTGTTGTTACTCTTGCTTTGGTTCCGGTGCGCTAAAAATTTATACTTGGCAAGTATAATATTAAAGAGAAAGAACAAAACGACCAATGAAAATGCCGTGGAAGAGTTTGTTTTTCTGAACTAATGCAGTCACAAGGGTACTGTTCATTCAATAATCTTAAGTACATTATTTCAGACGCCTTCCTATCAAATCTTATACCTTTGCGCACCAAAGCTTGCTTAGTTGACTAATTTCATCACTTCCTCTAAGTTCTTTAGATATGCTTACAATATATAAATTAAAAAAAGCACGCATGTTTATGAAAAAGCTACGATTCATGAAGGTTTGTTTATTTAAACAATCAATGGACACCAGACACGTTTAAAGTGCTTCCGAACTATGCAGCGTGCAGTAAGCTCTACGCGGAAAAAAGAAGGTCCCCAAACCATACTTTTTTCTAAATGCACGTTCGTCTGTCGAGACCGTAAGAGCACATTTATTCAACAAAAGTAACTATCAACATTGGGACAAAAAGGAAGTATACGCGTAAGTTACTCTTCAAGCATAAATAAGTCATCCCTTGCGTAATGGTAAAAGTCTAAGTTAATGATCAGGAGAGCTGGTTAACGTTACACAGATGTGTGTTCGTTCCTTTGTCGTCTGTCCGTCTCTGGCTTAGAGTCACATGTAATTTGCGTAATGCTTCTTTTTTGGTACACTGTGCCTTTTTGCTACACTGTGCCGAACATTCAATCGGCCAATACGTCCAGTACGTAAAAATACATGGCGTCTTTGGTTATGTTGAAGCATGTTAGAGGCTGTGCGATTCCAAATAGTTCAATGCAAAATAAGCCTTCAATGTTTTTAATTAAATAAACAAATGGATACGTACCAATTGCGGCGAACGCATTTGTCTGGGTAACCATATGCAAAGCAGTTGGTTCCAAGTGTGTCGAAGAAGATTGTTCCCATTGCATTACCTGCCAGGCTGTTGACCTTCAGCAAGCAGTTATACAACTTGCAGTCGTCCTGTAATTCATACATGCAATAAAACGACGAAACCCTCTTGAACGATTAGTTCAATAACCAAGTCATAATGTGTGGCCGTTTAAGTTGACCCGCAAAAATACCTTTTCATGGGTCAACCAAAAAACAAGCGCTCGGGTCTATGGGAAAAATTAGCCAACTGACGTCGCGGAAGGAACGTTTAGTCCTAGAAATGAAGACTTTCAGCTATACGACAGAGTATAGTTATCGGATTGCTGATTAACACTAGACGTCATACATTATGACCGAACGTTTCTTCATCATCGCCATTTGTAGAACTTCCGTCGTAGATAGCATTGTTTAGCGATCCAAGTGCTCGGTGAAAAAGTTGAAGCATATGTATTTTTATACTACTCTACCTGCCAACCTCGGCTCCATAGCGTGTTGCATACTGTGTGTTATGTTTAGACAGAAGGGAGTCGATCAGCCCTAAGGGTCGTTTGTTCCCTCCACTGTACAAGAAAAATTTTGTCAGTGCAATATGACTGCTAGCCTGGGGTCTTTAACGCACATTACGGAGTGCACTCTAAAGGGAAGGTGTTGTCGTACATTCTTTTATTCCATATAATACACACCAAAACCTCAGTTTGACGTACAACGCGCTGACGTCGAATTGACGGCACCAATGTTTATGAGAGGCTTGATAACGGTGCGATATCACTTATCAAACATTTAAAGTATGCACCAAGGACTACACGGAAAAAAGTGAGATTTTGCAGTAAAACCAAAAAATCCGTGATTTTTTGTAGGCAGTGACACGCACTAAAGCTATTTTAATAAGTTATAACACTCACATATCAAGCCGCTCGTGACAGTTGGTGCCGTCGGTACGACGTCAGTGTGCTGTATACGACGAATTGAAGTTTTGAAGTGTATTTTATGGGACAAGGAGTGTACGACCATTCCATTTTAGAGCGCAGCTCTTAGGCGCCCGTTTCCGGCTTGAGCGGCGTCGGCGTAACCGCGTGTTGCATGCAACCCGCCGGAGTCGCCGGGTTGCATGCAACCCGGCGACGCCCCCGAGTTCATGTGACCCCCCGAAATCACGTGACGCCCCGAGGTCACATGCCCCCCCCCTCTCCCCCGAGGTCATATGACACCCCCTCAGTACCCTTCCTTCCTCCTCCTCAAGAGCTGCGCTCTAATTCGGCGTTGCGGGGAGTTGTAAACGGCTTCCATTTTTTTCTAGTGTAAGGATACACGACCGCACGCCGGTATGGTGCTTATATAGATCGAGATAGAGAAGAGGTGCGGTTTGAGCCAAGGGTTCCTGGGGTCTCCAGCGCGAGCTTTCGCTTCAGGTGCTCCGAGCTGCGATGCGCTAAAACACTGGGCTACCAAATATCCGATAGGTCAGAGAGCGTTATGGGAGGTTGATACCAAGATGAACATCACTGTGGCATACAATTAATTTCCTAAATCTCTGCTCCCACAATCTCATATAAAAAGTATAAGACAGAAGTTCCAAATTTGAGATAAGGCTATTTATACGACACCTTTCTCACTCTCACATTCACGATGCCTAAATGGTCATCGCAGCGGCCCTACTCCTCCAGAGAAGATGTTAGTGTCCAGAAATCGGTAAGCTTCAAATTATAAAAAAGAAAATAATGAAGAATGAACGGAAAACCAGAAACAACTTGCTCAGAACCTTATTTATACTTCGTTCCACCTTAATTCCAGACGCAGCCGACGCTATACTAGCCGTTGGGAAACACCAGACAGCGTCAAAAGCGCACCTTCATGGCGTTTTTCATGTGCCTCTAAGTGTTCTATAATTGCTGAAACAATCATAAGAAAAACAATTGCCTATAGTCTGTTGCAACCTAAGAACGAAGGGCGAGGGTAAGACGGGCCGGGGAGGAGGAAGCAGACGAAACGCTAAAGAGCAGAAGGAGGTTTCCCCCTCTCTTCTCCAGCGTTCCGTGTGCTTCCTCCTCCCCGGCCCGTCTTACCCTCGCCCTTCGTTCTTAGGCTGCAACAGACTATAGTGACGTGCGCTTTTGACGCTGCTTTACTGTTGCTTTTTGCCTCGTAGCGTCGACTGTGTCTCAACCTAAGCCGAAGAAGTACAGTACACTCCTTTATATCCGTAATAGTCTTGTAACACAGTATATGTGTTATGAGCCTATTCCGAAGGAGCTTTTAGCTGCTGGATGTGACGACAAACGATAACGAAAAGAGTTACACGCATAGAAAAAAATAACTAGAGTCTCCAGCCGGATTTGAACTCACCATCTTAAGAGTGTGAGAAAAGTGCTTCCGCGATTGAACTATCTAAAGTAAATGGAGTTTTTATATATAGATATATTATCTAGACTCTCTGACCTATATCACGTAAAAGTAAACTCTTTGGCGTGAAGGGATGGTCGCGCGCTTCGCGCCCTTTCCAGTCATGCTGCGCCATCTCACGTTCAGAAATGGGAGCAAGTCTTCGGTTGGCCGGGCCGTTTAGCCGCCCATCTCTCCTTCCCGTGAATACCTATTACATTCTATGCTTACCAGTCTTATTCAGCATGATCAAGCTTGTGTAGTTATTCTTAAAATGTTCTTCCTTTTTTTCTTTGTTCGTTACTGTAGGTTCAGGCAGACCCTTCACCAATATGTGCCATCTAGCTCAACAAATCATGTTACATTTTGACTTCTCACATTGTGTAGAGCATTACATTGGTGACGCCGTGCTTTGTTTCAAAAGGCGCGAGGCTATCGGTCGCATGGTCGTGATCACGACAACACATGTCCGTTAGGCTCTCCCTCCCGAGGTCGTCGTAGTTCTTGGCAACATCTCCTGCTCCACACCACTTCGTTCCTGCATAGTGAAACATTTTGTAAGTCAGAACCTCTCATAGGAAGCGCACTTTCGAGAAGTGGTCGTGTGGACGATTCAAAAGGAACAGCGCAACAACAACCCAGCAGCGGGTAACCACGTGATTATCGTTCTCCGGGTGGAATAATAATAATCTTTATTTTTGTTGAATGTCCAAAAACAGCACAAGGCCTAAATAGTGGTACACCGCTCGTCATCAAGGATACATGCAGGCAACAAAACAAGGTCGTGACTATGTACAAATAATTGACTCAAGCCTATGTCGAAAAACAATCAGCTCGCTAAAGATATCTACAGCAGATTGATCCAGTTTGTTAAATTCAAGTTGCATTCTTGTTAGTGGTGACGTGACATTCAAAGCAGACGGGTAAAAAGGACTTTGAAATCGGTTGGACCGCAAGGGAGCGTGAAAACAGACAGTGCTTAACAAGAGTGGTGAGTCAACAGCACCGTTTACAACCTTATGTAAAAACATTAGATCACGTAATCGTCTTCTATCGAGTAACGTACACAACCCAAGTTTTTTAAGTAATTGTTCGTAACTGTAGTAGCAAGTACGGTCGAAATATCTGTCGTAAATTATGCCTATGAAGCGTTTTTGAACACGCTCAATACAGCATGATGCAGTGAGGTTAATGCAGTTCCATGCAGAAGAAGCATACTCCAGCTTCGTACGCACTAGGCAACAAAATAAACGCACAAGACAAACAGGCGAAGAAAACTTTCTCGTGAAACGAGATATCGCCCCAAGGTTTCTAAAAGAGGCGTTGCAGATAGTTAAAACGTGATGATTAAAGTTTAACGATGAATCAATAAAAATTCCAAGATCACGAATGACGGAGACTCGGGTGATGACACTGCCACCTATTGTGTAGGAAAATGCAAGCGAATCACGCTTTCTAGTGAGAGACATTGTTCTTGCTTTTTGTTCGTTCAGTGGAAGATAATTCTTTGCACACCACTGTGCACCACTGTGAGGGATAAGACGACCGCGGACTCCCCGCGAGACGAGTGGGGTTCCCGAACTGCTAGCTGTTGGTTGCGGTGTTTTTGCTTTGTTTTAGCAACTTTTGAGGAATGCTTACCGCTGACAAGCGTCCAACAAGTTAGACTAACGAGGTAGTATTTTGTTTCTAAGAAACAAGATTTCTTTTGTTGTAATTGTTAAGAGGTGGGACCGTCTGGTCGGGGCAAGAAGTTAAAAAAATATCTTTATACACACAACTTTCGGAGAGGAAAAAACAAAAGCACGTGCGGGCACAAACGAATGCTTCTTTCGTGCATTATGACAACCATAGAGTATCAAACAAGAAAATGCACGTGGCTAATTATGTTCACGCTTCTATATATTGGTAACTCAATATTTGGCGTTATTATAGGCAACGATCCCATTGCCAGGAGAGTGATAATAAAGGGCTCGGGACGCATGACGCACTCCGAATCGTAAGCTGCCAGTGAGAATAAAAGTTTACTATCAGGCTATAGTCACTGACTACAGTCCTGATAGTCGGGACTCTCTACGCAGGGCGTGGAGAGTTCCGATCATCTTATGATCACTTGGAAGCCAATCACGTTGCGGTATCATCAAATTAGATCGCCGAAGAATCAATCACGAAGCAAAAAGCAAAAATATAAAGCCGCGCCCTACGTTTTTTTTTTTTTGTTTTTTTTGAGCCGTAGATGCACTTATTCATGGAGGAAACAAAATTATTTCATGATCCCTTTCATTGGAATGTAAAGGATGCTCCGCATTGGAGTCGACGAGTTATAATTCTCATCGACACTGAACCAACATGTCAAGAAACTTACAGCGTTTTTCTTCACACTTAAAAAACACTATGAGTAAATTTAGTGATGCATTAGGTCGAGCGTGTTTGTGAAGAATCACACATGCATGCAAGCTAAAACTAGGGCAAAACGTGACATAGTCGTCTCGGGAGCCACCAGATTTCGGGGGGGGGGGGGGTGTTGAGGTCGTGGTCGGTGTTAAAAGTACTAGGCTGCTCAGGACACTACTGCTACAAGGCTGGGCGAACGTAACTGCTTGGGTCCTCGGGTCAGCGCGTACCCCTCAAGTGGCGAGGTCGAGAAAACAGATGCCTACCTTCATTTCATTTTATTTACAAATACTATCATCCCTAAGGAGAAATTCAATAGGAGTGGCATAATATGAAATGACACTTGATCCCAGTAAAAAGCCGATAGAACATATGGTGTCACCTAATAACACTCAGTGCATTCTGTTAAACACTGCCTCGCGTCGTACGATAGGAAACCTAAAACAAAAACTGTTCTTTTTTACGAGCACGTGTATTTAGATTTACACGCCCAAATGTTAAATATATTCAAAGGTATTTCCGCTTGATACAATAAACTTGTGACGTTTCATGCACCGCTTAAAAAATCCTCTAAACTCGTCGATTTTTATGACTTTCAGTGCTTCTGCCGCTTTTTGCTTCAACAAAAGAGGGACATAAAAAACAAACAGAGAAGAAAAAAAAACAAAAAGAAAACAAAAGGAAAGCCTATGTTGTCTGTTTGTCTTCCATGTACCACTTTCGTTGTCGTAAATTAGACAGTAACACGCTCAACCATCTACAAACAGTTTCATTTAAAAAACAAATTTCACCTGTAAAAAAAAAAAAGAGGGTCACATGGGGCAAGGTCGGGTGAGTAGGTAGGGTTGGTCACTGGGGTGATGCCGTTTTTAGTAAAAGAACTGCTGAACACTCAGCGTTGTGTGGCCAGAATAACTACTCAAGTTGTTTTGAGACTGATTCGTTCACCAACGCGCCTGGCCACACCGCGCCTAGTACTCAGAAGATGTTTGACCCAAAAGGCAGGATTTCTTTGCACCGCTCTCACTACACAGCCCCACTCGCCCTGTGGAACTTGTTTGTTTCCCCAGATGAAAAAAAGTTATCAAAAAGAAACGACTTGCTAATGTCTAAGTAATGACAAAAAATAAATAAAAGGCGGCAGAAGTTTTGAGAGACATCAATATGGACGAGTTTGAAGGGTATTATAATCACTGGCAGAAACGTCGCAACAAGTGCATCGCATCAGTCGGAGTGAACTTCTAAGGGGTAGGAATTTGAGCGTATAAAAATAAAGGCACGATTTCTAAAAATACATTTCGGTTTCTTTTGGATACCTCGTATGTACAGTGAAATGTCACAAGCCTAAACACAGCTCAGCACAATTCTCACAGCAAAACAAAAATAGTTATTGCGTATCAGACATTAAAAAAAAGAATTCATACGAAAAAATGAAAGACGTTTCCAACTCCCTGTAATAAAATATTAGAGCGAAGTTCTTTTGGAGGAAAAGGGGAGGGTACGGAGCGGAGGGTATGCCCCTCCTCCTCTCTTGCTCCCCTCCCATTTAGAGGGAAATAATTGGCTACATTTCCCGCTAAACTCAATGGAAACCATTCCCAGCAAAATCTATCGAAAAAGTTCCCCACTAAATTTGGCGTGGAAATGTTTCCGCTAAATTTAGCGGAGAAATTTTTCTGTTAAATTTAGCGGAGGAAATGTTTCTCTAAATTTAATGGAGAAATTTTTCGCCTACATCAAGCGAGAAATTGTTTCCGTTAAACTTAGCGGAGCAATTTTCCCGCTAAATTAGGCAGGGAATTTTTCCGCAGCGGGGAATTTTTTTCTGCCAATTTTGGCGGGGAAACTTTCCCGCTATACTTGACGGGGGAATTTTTTTCTCTAGATTTAGCGGGGAATCTTTTTCGCAAAATTTAGCGGGGAATTTATTTTGCTAAATTTAGCAGGGAAATTTTTTCGCTAAATTTAGCGCGGAAATCTTTCCGCTACATTTAGTGGAGAAATTGTTGCGCTAAATTTAGCGGATAAATTTTCCCGCTAGATTTAGTGGAGAAATCTTTCCGCAAAATCTAGTGGGGTATTTTTTCCGCTAAATGTAGCGGGGAATTATTTCCGCTAAATCCAGCGGATAATTTTTTCCGCTAAATTTAGCAGGGAATTATTGCCGCTAAATTTAGGGGTAAAAATTCCCTCCTCCTCCTCCTCCCTCGTGACGTCACACGTGATGTCATATGTGACGCCATTTTGGGAAACGTCCCTCAATGCAACGCGCGGTTGCGCCGGCGCCGACGCCAACGGTGACGGCGACGCCGCTCAAGCCGGAAACGGGCCTAAGAGTTGCGCTCTAAAATTTAAACAGTCCTTAAGAGCTGTTTTAGAAACAAAAAAACAACAACAAAAAACATCAATACACTCAGGAACACATTTAGTTAATAATATTCAAGTCGGATGTTGTACGAGGAAAAACAAATGGAGTGTTTGAATGAGGTGGTTTTGTTCAAAAGAACATAAAAGCAGCGAAGAACTTACCAAGATGAATGTCTAGGGCAGGAGTCGGAACTTAAACTGTACTGAGTGGCGCCCAAAACCGTAGCTCATTGAATCATTAAAATTAATAAATTCAAAACAATGTACTGCAACTCGCTGATTGCTTCCGTACTCCTTAACTCCCATAGCAGTTGAAGAATTCAAACTGGCGACGAAGAGATTCAAAAGTGCAGGGCAAGTGTTTGTAGGGAAGGAGAACGGAGTGGGTGGAAAGGTAGCATTTGTTTTACTATTCGTTGCAAAACTAAAAAAATGGGAGTGTATCGTGAATGCTATGTGGTTTCTCGGTTGTCAAAATTTGCGCCATGTTTTAGCTTGACATCTGCCTGAAGTATGTATTCATAATTGAGAGAAGGTTGACAACCTTACAGGTCGACGCGGTAAAGCAACAGTCGTCCACCTTCAAACTTAAATAAAAGGATATCTTCCCCTACTAGTCTAAACACAGTTCATACTTCTGATTCATAACTGGCCCTCTGCAAAAAAAAAACAAAAAAACTGACACGGCATTTGAGTTAGCACACGTACAAAACAAGACAACAGAAAGAAAAAAATGTTTTACAGTTTTTTTTGGAGAATCACAAGCAGGGTCGCACTTTTTTTATGTGCGATATAGGTTTTTTGAGTTGCGACCCTGTTTGTGATTTTCCAAAAAAACTGTAAAACAATTTTTTGTTGTTTTGTTTTGTACGTGTGTTGGACCAAGTGCCGGTTCAGATTCTTTTTTTTTTGTGGAGAGGGCGAGTGATGAATCAGAACTATGAATAGTAGGGGAAGAAATACTTTTGTTGAAGTTTGAAGGTGGATAACTGTTGCCTTATCGCGTCGACCTGTAAGGTTGTCAACGTTTTTGCATTTGTGATGGAGACTGGCTCTTGAAATGTATAGACTTCGTCCTTCTGTGTTGTTGGATATGACCTTGAGATTGAGACTATATAAGGAGGTGGACTAAATAAACGAGTTAGCTGAGTTTGAGACGTCGTCCTGTCTATCTTATGTCCCTTCTAAGTTTCGATGTTTCTTCTCTACCCCAGTTTCAGGTTAATTCAACATAGTTATGACTACTTTAGTTATTATTTGAAGATGTAGATAACGTTTTTTTATTATGATCTGCGCCGGCTTTCAGATTTTTACGCGTTATTTTAAGATGCCCATTACTCCGGTACCTCTTTAGCTTAATGATCACTTAGATAGCTCAGCAAATATTGCCGCCCGCAGGGCTGAGAAAGCAGCGCTCGGTCACCGACATCTGGAGGATTCGCGTTCATTCTCGTACCAGACGTAACTTTCTACCTGCTTTGGTCTTCTCGAAAGTGCCAGTTCATCCTCACCCCGAGCGCGCGACGCTCCAGCCTTCTTTGCCGAACTTTCGAGACAGTGACGCCTTGTAGATAAGCAGCTACCCGGGACCTTGTCGAGTAAGTCTCGCTCGCGCTCTCTGTTTCGCCGCCGAACCGCCGCCTGCTTTTCTGCTGCCTCGACGCTCTTTCGTTACTTATTTTTGGCTGGCACAAGTTCGCCCATTAAACCTTTATTTTCAGTTTACTCTTCGCCTACTCGTCGCCTTAATTGGTGACATTTCTGGTGGAGGTGCGGGGTAACGGCGGTAGGCATGGTCGGCTTCCCCGCAATGGTAACAAAGCGGGTGTCGGTCGGTCGTTCGCCACACATCGGTTTTTCGCGGCGGGGGTCGCTCTGGTCGGACGTGCTGCCGTTCTTCGCGTCGTTGGGAGTACTTCGGCGCTGGAGGTTGAAGTCCTGACGGCGCCGTAGCTTGGCGGAGAGCTTGTGGCGGTCGTCTGGCTATGGCGGTGTAAGTCAGCGTCGGTTCCCCGGGGGCTGGCACGTCGACGGGAGTTTCAGGCTGCAAGGCCTGCTGTACCTCGTCGCGCACGATCTCGGAGACTGACAGCGATGCCGGGCGCTCAGCAGCGGGGCTCACCTTTCGGAATTCTTCTCGGACGACGTCTCGGATGATCTCGGACGCCACCGCAGCGCCATGACGTCAAGGTACCGTGTTGGTGTACAGTCAACGACAAGATGAGAACGGCAGGGAGCCTTTCTTTAGCACACCCGGCGTCTAGCACTCGCTCGTTACTTTTCCCCCTTAGTTGACTGCGCCTGCACGCGTAGAGGCTCTACGAGGCGCCGAAGCATTATAGAAGGCGGGAAGCTCGCTCTGGAGGTGGGACAACTGAAACTCCTCCCTTTTGTTCTCATATTGTCAGTGGTTATAGTACACTATTAGATTGCTTCTCTAAGAAGATGGAGTAGAATCTATTGAATTTCTTCGGGAACAAAACTGAAGAACCGTTCATGCTGGAGTAAGCCGGTTGCCATGCCCTGCCTCTCAACGTCCTGATAACCCGTTCGCTTGTTGTTTTTATTTCACGCTGGTGCTGAATTTCTGTCGCATATTCAGTCATCTTTGTAGCGTATCGTTCTTACATAGCTTCGTCACTCGCAGTAGATGTCATCGGTGACCAAATCGTTGTCTGCAACTCGGAGGCTTTCCATCATGTTTCTTTCCATCTTGTTCACAGCGCTACGAATGTCTGACTCCAATGCCCGACTGTCCTTAGAGCGATGGAAAGGAATAACCGATACATTAGCCTCCTCTATGCTGACAAAGCCTGGCAGGTCGTCACGTGACGCGGTCGCCGAAAGTAAAAGGTAGAGCGGCAGGCAAGAGCCATGAATGGGCGCCCCGCTGCGGCGAGACGCCGAAACACACTTGTGCCGACCCATGGAATGTCCGCTCGTGCTTCTCGCGTTTCTCAGGCTACCGCATCTTTTCTCGTCGCGTTTGAAAACCATGTTTCGGGTCCTTGCCAATGCAAAAGATGTGCGCTGGATCCCTGACTCCCCAGAAATGCTCTGTCCTACCAAATCCTCACGCTCCAAATCTCCGGTCGGGCACTCTAAGGTTTCGTCATCGAACTGCCACGCTTTGTGAGTATAGAGGAGGCTTTGCCGACAAGGACCGCAAGCACGTGCTGCATGCACTCGAATGTACTTTTAGCAAGTTGGCAATCACTTGTGCTCACTTCTCGTGCACATCAAAATTGCAAACCCGCCAAAATATTCTTCCCGTGAATGGCGAGAGTGCTTGAGGTTTGTCAGTTTCCGTTGTTTCTGTTTGCAGCTCTATTGTGACTCGGGAATTAGAGTGAAATCAAGCAAAATGTGTTAAAAATAGAGATGAAGCACATACCTTTCAAATTGGAGCCGATGATCTTGCTCTCTGACTTATATAAAACTGAGAGAATATCCCAGATGTAGATGTTGAAAGTATGTTCTTCCCGGTGAGCTAAAACGGTTATTTCGCTAAAAGTTTCGAACGCTTAAGAAAACCTCTTAGACTATTTGATGACTCTTACTTTAGCACACGCTGCACTGGAAGTGTATGAACGCGATCCTTGTGTACGTCAAACAATAGTAGAGAGGTACAGCAGAACGTGTACGTATAAAGAGTAAAGTGTGTTCTTCAGTTTTTTTTGTTTTTTTTAAATATGTTGTGTCACTAACAAAAAGAAGCCACTTTCATTCTCCTATCACATGAACGAACATATACTAAGACGAGTTACTGAATTCAAATATCTGGGTCTCTGGATCAGTTCCGACCTTAGATGGGATAAACAGATCAATTTAATCTCCTCTAACGCCCTCCGTAGATTATTTTTTCTCAGACGAACACTAAAATCAGCCACTTCAGATACTCGACTCCTGGCGTACAAGACTCTTATCCGGCCGACCCTAGAATATGCAAACATTATTTGGGATCCATTTACACAGGTAGGAATTAATCGTCTACAACGAATACAAAATAAAGCTGTCAGATTCATTTTTAACGCCTATAGGAAGGCTTCCGTTTCCGAGCTTAGCAAACAGCTTGGGTTTGTCCCAGTTCAAGAACGAAACCGTATATGCAGACTTCGTTTTTTATTTCAATTAATTAAGGGACAGTATAAAATTAACGTTGAAGAATACATCACTTTCTCGACTGGTTACGCCACCCGAGGAAGAACCCCACTTACGATTACACCTTACCAACCGCGCATCGACGTTTTCAAATTCTCCTTTTTTCCTCGAACGATTGTAGAATGGAATGGGCTTCCTTACGAAATTATTAACCAAGACTCTGTAAGTGCATTTGTTTCCGCTTTGTGTTTTGAATGAGTAACTAGTAACTCTTTGGTACTATATCGCTTCATTTTATGTTACTTTCCACCCTGCTACGATCCCTGATAGGGATCAGCAGTATTTGTAAATAAATAAAAAATAAATAAATAAATATATTACATGTACAGTCAAACAGCTGCCCTCAGGTATTTTACAGTGAGGTCACACACCATTGTGTCAGAGTAATTTTAACGATATATAGTTTTGCTCGATTATGATAAAAACAAAAAAATGCAAGGTGAAAGTGGCTTGTTTATGCTATAGTCATCACATAGGAACCGGATTACCTAAATTTACATGTTTATTTAACGAAAAAAAAATGTATGCCGTTGGTTTATCTTTTTCTTCGCCCTTTTTGCACGTAAATGTTTACCTATTTTTGTCCAACATTAAGGGACGGCTATCTATATTTTATCAGATTTAGGACTGTTTGATTTACTTTGGAATGAAAACTACACTCATCAAACCGGTGAAACAGGTACGCCCTTTGGGGCATTTAATTAGGAAATTGACGTGAAGTAAAGGCGGGAGTTTTGGAAGTGAGACGAGGTCGGCGCGGTAACATCGCTAAAATCATGGGAACTGTTGATGCGCATGAGCAGTGCTCACTGTGCATGTAAGCGGCATAATTGTTTTTATTCAGAGAGTTTGAGCATGGTTTTCACCGCCCACCGCCAACCTTTTCTAGTGCTTTCTCACGTTGGAACGACAGGTACGATAGTGTGGCATTGTTATTGTTTGTGTAATAAAGGAGTGGTCTCTAATGGGGCTTTGTGTTGCAACCGCAAGTTGTACTCTCCCTCTTTCGTAAGTAGTTACAATCACGCGCGTGCAGAAACCTATTGGTGACAATTTCGCCCAGCCCGTAAGCACTCGTTAATTAATTTTGATGTCCGGATCTGTTGCGAGCAATCCTTAGATTGTTCGGTTCCTGAGAAACTAAGTTGGGTTGGAAACAAAATATATTTGTTGTATTTGAGAGAGAGAGAGAGAGAGAGAGAAAAGGAAGGAGAGAGAAGAGAAGGGGGGGTGCAGCAGCGTGGTACTGATAACACCCGAAGTCCGAGCCATCAGTTCAAAAAGAATCATTTATTACGCTGCATGCACGTTTTGTCAACGACGCCCGTGTGTCTTGCGCACGCCGCTACACTCGTGGTCCAAACTGCGATCCCTACACTTTTTACATAAATTACAATATAATTATCAGTTACAAATTGTCCGTGAACGTGAAGGTGGTGGCCACAAAAGTGTAAAGCCTTCCCCATGGCGACGTTAGATAGAAGTTGATATACGTTGCATGGCGATGGCCCCTGAACTTCGCATGATGGAGGCAATCACGGGTTTGCTAAGGGCTCGTTGTAGAATGTTTGGTATACATCGATCGACCAAAACATTACGGTAACTCCTACACTGTGAATGAGAACACCTAACTGACGTAACAATCTGCGTTATCTACCACCTGGTTATGCGGATGGTAGTTAATGGCCTCCATAGATGCAGTGACATAATTTCTTCAACTAGGTGCGCATGTATCGGGCAACGCTGCCGGTTCGTACTACTTGGACCAAGGGCAGTTCGTGACGGCCCGACGGATCGGAGCAAGTATCCCGTAAACTGCAACGATCGTGGTGTGTTCTCGAACTGCCGTCGGTAGTATCTATCGAAAATGGAAGAACGACCCTGAAACTCTAAGTATACGTCGAGGTGTTGCATGTTCACGACATATCACAGAATGTAGACGTCGGAGGTTGGCTCGCTTAGTGAAGTAAAATAGATGGCTACCTATGGCTCAGATGACAGTCAATAGATACAATGCAGGTCCAGGTACAAATGTTTTTTAATAGCTTTTGTTGGATATGGGACTCCACGGCAGACGACTTTTGTAACGGTTTGACTGACCAAAGGCAAATCAACATTGTATGACGAAGGTGGTCATAATGTTTTGGCTGATCAGTGTATTCCCTGCGCTGGGGTGGCGTCTTAAGAAGCTACAGTTGATGAAATTACTCTTTCCAACCTTTCTTTTTTTCTTTTAAGTTATTACGCGTGCCTGCACAGCCAGCACTTATCTCTCCGTCTCGCGAATGAAGAATATACGGGGTTACGAATGAGAAATAAATGTCAATCCCTTCACAAATCGCTCAATGAACGCTTTTTTTTTCTCTTGGAAATAACGATGCCGCACGCGAAGAAGAAACGATCAACTTGAAGGCGAGCAGTGCCGCACTTCGGTGTTCACCGTACGGCTACCCAGTTTGGTTATAAAACTCCATACAAATTCTTGTCTGGGCGGAACCCGAGAAATTGGGTGGAGGGTAAGTCTGCCACTCCTGCGACTTGGAGGTGTCTAGCTGGTACTCTGTGCAAAGCCTCGTCAGCAAAGGAATAAATATCCTGCAACAGAAGGGCATCGGTATTCAGTAAATAGGCCAAAACAAAGTTTGTGCAATAATGCACCGAAAAAGCATGCCCATTAATAATGGAGATATCACCAATGTCATACTATGAGTGATACGTAAGCCATCTGTAAAAACGATAAACTTTTTAGAGTTGTTTCCGATTTTACGTGTCTAGGAAGACACACGATGGGTTTTAAGCTAACATGTATGTCGCGCGGTATAAGTGCCTCGTGGAATAAACGCGCTTTTATAGTAGGCCTAACTCGTTATAAAGTGTACCAAAACAGGGGAGATCATATTATGAAAATATTTTGTAAACGCAACGATTGACATGACGACAAAAAAAAGGTATTCGTAACTTACACTTTTTCCCAATATAATGGAAGGTTTACGCAAGGTTAATTCGGACCCTCTTCGTTGTTAATCTATCGCTTCTCACAGTTCCTATCACTCACAAAACCTCTAACTCAACATTACCGACCCAGTATACTACAGTCTATGACAAGGCGAAAGTGCCAGGGAGAAGCTTCAGTTGTCCCGCCTCCAGCGCGAGCTTTCTAGCCTCGACAACGGTGCGGCGTTTCAGGCACCTCGAGCGCGCACGCGAAGTCAGAACAGAGCGGAGGGCGCGAGTGGATGCTGGGGTCCGGACGCTCGAAAGACGCTCCCTGCTCTTCTCGCGCCTGTCAGTTACCGCGGAGAAAGGTATTTGACACAGTCACGTACACGTTGTACTTGACGCATTTTTCTGGGTAACCGTATGCAAAGCAGGTGGCTCCAAGGGTGTTGAAGTAGATCGTTCCAACGGCATCAGATGTCAGGCTGCTGACATTCAGCAAGCAGTCGTAGAACTTGCAGTCGTCCAGGCAGTTTGTCCTGAAATTCACGGGAGCATTGACAACAACGAAACATGCTCGGACGTACGTAGTACACGTAATTGAGAAGCCCGATCATGTCCCGATGGGATACACTATGTCTGACTCGAAGTCCGACTGCAGCAGACGCTACGATCTCCGATAGGGCCGATCGAGCCTCGTCAAAATATGAATCGTGACCCTGCTCGTTATCTTTAGAGAGTTTTGCTATCAGCAACCAAACCAATCACGCACAAAAAAAGACAAAAACCGATGGCGGTTGTATCATTGTGCGTGGTGGGTTTATTCGGTGATAACCAGCGAAAACGACGAGCTCCGTCCCGATGCACTTTTTCGCACAGCTTGATTGGTTTGTTCGCACGTCGGTTGTAATCGAACTTAAAGTGAACTGGTTAAATGTATCGGCCTTTCTGATTGTCCTCCATAGTACGCGGACGAAGCGCGACATTTGCAAATAATGCCGACTGCATAGACGGCGCTAGTACCCGCTGTGAACCCTCAGCCGACACCTGATCGTTTCCGGAACCGACTCTGAACGCCAATCGTTGGCCTTCATTCAATCCATCTAGCCAACGGTAAGTTCATTAAGCGTCATGCTCCACTGCAGATGCAGGTATAGGGCCGTAGAATGGTCGATGCGGGGTTAAATGATTACTTTTTTTTCTTAAAGGGAGACTCAAGCGGTTTTTGGGGAAGCTACTTTTTGGTGCGATGGCGTTAAGGACGTGTCAGTGAATGAGTATCTTTAGTTTTAAAAGGCAGAACCGCCTATTAATCACGCAGGAATAAAATACGTGCGGACTCTTTCCTGTACTTGCGAGGACCAATGAAATTATCGTATTTTTGAAAATTTTGGCGGCCTTTGTAAAGTTTCGCTAAAGAAACAATTTTCAGTTTATTTAAATATGTTGTGCATGATAATTTCACAAGACGTAAAATAGTTCTAGTTTAGAATACGCGATACTGCAATTATCGTTTCACAAACAAGGGACTACGTTTTCTCCTTGCCGTCCTCCGCGGGGGTGAATTTCCCGTTCCCCCGGGATGCGCGGAAGCGCACGTATCTGCGCGCACATGGCGTCGGTGTTGATCATCGACGTGGACGGCGTGGTGAAAGCTCATCGTTCCGCGTAAAAGCGCTATCCTTGACTGTGAATTTTCGTCGTGTGTCGTTATGATAACCCAGCACGTACTAGAAGGGAAGACCCACCTACTCGTGCGGCGATGCCGTGGCGGCACTCTCAAGACAGCAGAAACGCCCGTGCCGTCGTGTTTGTTTACTTCGACTACAGTGGTGCTTTCTAAGCATTTGTGTCCTCGAACATCGCCCGGATTTCTTATTTGGCGCATTTCATGCGTGTGCTCAAGTTCAAGGTATTACTAGCGCGTACCGTATAAAGGACGCGAAGTTTCACGCGTTTTCATCACCGGAGAAAAGTTATTAGTGTTAGCAATCCTGAACGCTCGCAACGTCTATCTGATCACGAAATCATATTTCTACGTTGCTATATCGCTGCTAAGATTACATTGTCTTTTATAATCGTAGAAAATGCGTGTGGCGATATTTGTACTATTGCAATGTCGTGTATAGAGTCGTGATCGTCCAAGACGGCGTACGGCATCTTTTTATTTTCTTTTTTTCATCCACTGTACCCTGCAAGCCTATCAAGAAAAATCAATAATAAAGCTTTAGGCTATAGAAAACTGTCTGTCTCTATTCTGTTACGGCATTGAGTAGCAGTGCGTCCCCTTTTAGAGGGGCCGCTGTGCTTGTAGTAATTTCAGGTGTGTACGCGCGGCGCAGAGCTGTCGTTCCGGTCGCTCCGGTTGCAACGGACGCAGTCGTAGGTACGCGCTCGTTGCACATGTCTGAACCAGCCTTCCCCCGTCCTCCCGAGGCGAAAGTCAACGTGGCGACATCGTTTGACATCACGTAACAGAGGTAACGCTGCGATGTCAAACGTTGGTTTGGTTACGACTTGCCCCAACCTCAAATCGAAGAATGCCCGAAAAGGTCTGCGTTTCATCGTCCTCGGAACCCGAACAGGACTCCGAAGCGCTGCTATCGTCCACATCGCACGTCGGAGTGGCGTCATAGGAAATCATCCCCAGGTCGGCTGTCCGCCGAAGAATTTCAACCTCCAACGGCATCAGGTCCTCGAGCGTAGAGAACGCCGCCATGATCGAAGCTCGAATGACAAAGAGGTTCGGCCGATGCGGCTACCTCGGGATCACTGCGCGACGGAACGTCGTCCAACGCCATTGGCCCGAGATACTTTTGATAAGCGTGCGAGGACCAATGAGAGTGGTTTCGTTTTCGGATGGATCCGAGGTTTGGCGGCCTTCAATTACATTTTATTAAAGAAATAATCACCGTATGACTATACTATTTGGTTTTTAGGGATACTTGGGGCGTCTAAATTCAGCTGTCATCATCAAAACACGAACTCAAAAACCACTTGAGTGTCCCTTTAATCGAAAATCAATATAGATTGATTTAGATCATACTTATTTCGCTGTGGCTAGCGTTACGTCCGGACGGAGCACTGAAAAGCGTATACCTAACCCTCCCCCCCCCCCCCGCCCTCCTCTCTCCCCCGTGAACCCAGGGAAGGCGGAGATTCGAACGTAACTTGAGTTACGTCGGACGTAACGCTAGACACTTCGTACTTATTTTATTCGAACGCGTCTCATTGTCGTACCAGGTTTATACGATTTGAATGAAATATATATATGGTTTCTAGGTACATTTTATTTTTTTCATTGTTTATGAGGTATGAGAGCTTTAGTTCCATTTTCTTTTTAAATTTTAAATTTAATTTTATGAAAATTAGTCAAGCCTAAATGTAATTACACATTCGCGAAGAATTCACTCCAGCACTCTTTTTCATTGCTATATGCAGATCTGGGCTCATGCGTATTTATGTAAATTAACCTTATTTCGTTTGAAAGGATGTAAAAATTTTCTAATTGTCTTAATGCATCAGCATATAAAAATCGAAGCCACCAATTGCGATACATATTGCACTCTTTGTGAAAATCTCAATCGCCCTATTTCAGTCTAAGAATAACCGATGCCGACAAACGTTCCCAGAGGGCAGCGCAATTTCACCCCTAAAATGCTGACGCCCCCCCCCCCGCCCCCCCGCCCCCTCCTCCCAGTGGAGTCACATAACGGCGATGTCCGAATGCCGCAAGTTTGAAACCAACTTAGCCAAAGAAATAATGAGGCTACTGAGCGGGCTTTTCGATGCATTATGACCACCAATCCTGCTAAAAAGGTTATGCGTGTGTGTTTGTGTGCGCGCTTGCGTGTGTGCGTGCGTGTGTGTGTGTGTGTGTAAGAAAAAGGGGGCGGAAGGGGAGTGCCGCGCACTGCTTTTACATCACATTTTATTTGATGTATTGACATCGATTTTATTTTCGAGGGCTCAATATTTCACGTAGTATATGTGTTAAGTTCGAGTTTCGGGAATATTTTGTACCCACGAAATTTCGCAGTTTTGTGGGAAATGGTATGTATTCGTTACTATGGGCATTCGGGTAGTCGGTTTTTCGCGATATTTTCCGAATCCTGAACTACGGGAAAATAAGGTCCAGACAAAAATTAGTTCGTTTGCAGTAGTCAATATGTAGCTCTCGAGAATATTGAGCCTCCGAGAGACACTTCAAAACGAAAACACACCACTCTGATTTGTGTGTGTAGACCAGTGAATTTTCTTAAGCCGGGGTGGCCCTGCCCATACATCATACAAAAGACGGTCTGCAAACACGAATCGCCGCAATATTTGTGGTTCGAATGCCACGTGCCAACTTTCTCCTTGAACGCATTGTCATGCGGCATTCGAAGCACAGACCACGTGGTGAGTCGTGTTCGAATCTGATCGCAGACTGTCTTTTGTATGATGTATAAGTAGTGTGACCCCGGCTTTATTTCTTTTATTACGTCTGTGTGCCAGGCGGCATAAGAATGGAACAAGAATTAAATGTACTCATGTAGTCCAGTTTACTGGGAAAATTCCACCAGAGCGTGATGGCGCAGGCCCTGAGTCCAGAGCTGGAAGTCTTGTAGCCGGTTGGGGTGAAGAACGATCCGGTTAAGATGTTGCCGACCGGCCGCTTGAAGGCCCGAGCACGTCCGGAGTGGGTGCGGTAGATGCACCTCCTGGGCTCAGGTGGGACAGAAGGGACACCAGGTGGAGGTCGTGTTTTAAGCCCAATTGGCACGGACAGCTGATGTTATGGCCGCGTTCACTCGAACTCTTTGGAGCGAGACCTCTTCTAGGCTGCTAAGACAAGCCGGAAGGTCGAAACCACACGTGGGAATAAGTGCTAGTGTGGTGCACCACAGAGTTTCCTTCTGAGGGCTCAGAGCATCCGTGGCTGGATATTGGAGAAGAGGAAGGGTTTACCACCGTCCGTGGGTAACAGGCTGCGTCTGCCGCGGCGTGAGTGGGGACACTAGACCGGCGAATCCAGCTGACCTGAACCGGGCAGGGGCACTCCGCCACAAAACGATGAAAATCTGTAGCCACACTCAAGGAGCGGTCAACGCGACGAACGGAGCGAAGAGCCTGGATCGAGTCGGTGAAAAACAAGACACGGAGAGGGTGACGAGTAGCGATAACAGGCAGAAGAGCGGTCAGGCAATCCCGGAGGGCCACCAACTCGGTCAGCACGGAGGGTAGTTCAGGTGGTACGAACACATTCTGTTTGTGGCTGGAAAGAAAGGGCAAACAAGGTCTTTATGGATCTGGGACGCAGTCAATGCAGCATCCACATCAGCTGCCAGGTCAGCGTCCGAGGGCGTTGATGCAGGAGGAGGAAGCACCATGAGATTCGTAGCAGGCGCACGCCTATGGATCTGCGGAAAGCACCCATTTGGTTTGTTGTCGGTCACCTGACAGTGGGTAACAGCGCCAAGTGGCTAGCAGCGCCAAGTGGGTAACAGCGCTTCGGGAGGGTACCTAAGGGGCCATGTAACAGGCCAAGGCAGCCGCTGCTGGCACTAAGCCGATCTTCAAGGCAGGGGTTCTCGGCGTTGCGCGATCAGCTCACCCAGTGTATTCGATTGCGCCTCAGCCTGGTGTGTCGGAATCGGCGTGAGACGGGGCAGTCCCGCAATGACCCGCATGGCTTCCCGATTAATGGTTTCCAGTCAGGCCCATTCCGCATTGGTGAAGCGCTGAAACTGTGCCTGGTAGACGAGGCGAGGCTGGAATACCGAACGAACCAGCATCCGGGCGATACGGGAGCAGGCTCCCCCAGAGCATTGAGCGATACAGCTAAACAAATGCAGCATGCTGGTAGTTGACTTGCGGACGGCGCGGAGCCAGGGCGACGCAGAGCCTGAGGCAGACAAGTCCATCCCGAGCATACGGAGCGTCGATACCTCGGAGAGGATACGGCCGGACAGAGCAAGTTGGATAGGAGACTTAAGGAGCTTGCGGCGGTCCCATTTGTTAGCAATTGACATGTAAACAGGCTTCTCAGATGACACGTTTAGCCCTCCGAATCGCACCAGGCTAGGGTTGAATCAACGCCGTCTGCAAGCCCCGTGTTTGACGTTCCAGAGAGGGATGGGAGGTTTACGTGGTTACATCATCCGCGTATATTAGAAAGTGAACATCCGGGATAGCCGAAAGGTCCCAGGCCAGCGGTAGGGGTGCCAGACTGAAGAGGAGCGGTGCAAGTACAGAACCCTGCTGCACCCTCCGCTCCGGCGTAGAGTCCATAGCTGGCCCCGCCCAGACGTACCGAAAAGACGCGATGGTGAAGAAAGGAATGGACGAAGGAGCAGACCCGGTCAGGAAGGTGGAGTCACTGAAGAATGCGCAGAATAGCCTCGTGGCTCACGTTGCCGTATGTCCGGTGTACATCCATGGCGAGGATTGTACGTACACGGTGGGAGCTGCCACCCATGAGCACCGCAGCAGAGTGATGTTCCAGGCCGTCCTTGGTACCCAAGTGGAGCCGTAATCTAATTTGAGCTGGGTGATGCCCTCCAAAGTTCTCGAGCCACTGAAACGCGTGGCTACCATACGTTTAAGGAGCTTGCATAGAGTTGAGGTGAGAGCGATGGGCCGAAGTTCTGAAAGAAAACCAGAGGGTTAACCAGGCTTAGAAATGGCAACTATCTCCGCATGTTTCCAAACAGCAGGTGTGCCCCGGAGATCCAGACTGCATTCAGGGTGTTCAGAAGACATCGCAGGGACAGCCCTTCTATGTTCTTTTAAACCTCGTAAGGGATCCCTTTTAAGGTTCTTATAAACCTCGTAAGGGATCTTGGCCGGTGGCAGTCCGTACTGAAGCGTGGTCAATCGCGGCGAGTAGCTCAGCCATGGTGAAGGGCTCCTGGACACCATTAAGGTCGGAGACGTCTGAAACTCCTTCCACGCGCGTAGAAATGTTCAGAAGAGCAAGTCAAATGGGGAGGGGAGGGAACAGTCGAAGTCCGGATAGAAAGAACCGTCAACCTCAGGCGTAAATTCCGGCGGGTCTCGTCCGGCGGCAAGACAGGCGCCGGAGGACAGATAAGTGGGGCGAGGGGGAGGGCGCTCCCCGCTTATTGCGCAGTCTCCTCCGTTACTACGCTATATTGAGGCCGTAGTGGCGGCGGTGTCAAGGGACGCACATCAGTCTAACCAACGCCTGCGGGAGAGACGCTTTTCGTTGCGCCGAGCCGCGGCAGTGGGGTGGTTGAGGTTACAGAGAGCCCCGCTAGAATACGCGGCGCAGGAGACTGCATCATCCACCTGGTTACGCTCATCCCATAGACACAGAAGACGGAAATCCGGGGCTGGGCGGGACTCATCCACCTAAGTGCTCCGAGTGGTGTGAGAGATCATAACGCGGTTAAGATTGAGTGGGTCCCCAGGTTGACCCTGTATACTTGATGAAAAGGACGAGTAGAGCTGAGAGCGGAACAAGAGGCAGTTCGTCACACGAAACAGACGGCGGAGACGGCGGGTGCGACCCGGATGCAGACCCAGATGGAGGGGTTAATGATCGCTACCCCAACAGTCCCGTGCTCGATGCCAGCTGACGGGGACGTGGCCAAGCCACCACGCCAGGTCAGGGAAAGAGGGCGAAGCACGCGGGTCAGTCCCACCGAGTTGGCGGTTCGGGAGCGTTTAGGAGTACGAATTGAGCACCCACTAAAGTATCTATCACTAATTGGCCTCGTGCACTGCTCTAAGGAATATCCCACAGCCCCAAGCCAGCCGAGGTCTTCGCCTCGGTTGGCTTGGGGCTTGGAGACGCACGGTGAAGGTGGCGCGGTCAGCCGAGGCGAAGGCGAGCCATTTTCCCACTTTAGGGTCGCACATAACACGATACTAATATAACATCTAGTGTGATAAAGCCGGACGAGCAACTGCAATCACTTCCTGCAACTAGGTACACCATGGTGCAAGCGGGATAGGCGTCTGAGGATACCTAGTGTCCACATACACGTAGCCGCCTTGTTATCAGGTGTAGACGAGGGGGCGGCACGGCGATGATAGGGAATTAACTGGGTGGCGTAGGCAGTAAAGCCGTAGAGGCGCGGAAGTGAATTAGGTTCTTGGAGAAGCAGTGCCCAAGTAAAATGCTTTCCGAGTCGGATGCGTTGGTTGAGCTCCCGACCTTGCCACACAAGCCTTGAGAGTTCCATTGCAGAACCCCTGTGTGCGCCGTGGAGGGAGTGAAGAAGTCACAGGTGAAGGTTAGCTGACAGCATTCTTGACAGATCCTGCAGTTGCTGAGCTATATACTGGAGAAGTTCCGTCGGAGACATAGCAGCGGAAGGGGCAGGCAAGAGCTGAGCAGGTAAGGGGGGGGGGAGGGGCGCTTCCCCCCCCCCCGGTCTTCACGGATTGGGAGGCTTGCTGCCGAAGCAGGGCATCGGCGCTCCCTTAAAATTACCTCCTCTTGAAGCAGGTCTAGGCGTTGATCAAGCTCTGATAAGGTAGATTCTAGGTCCGGAACCCCAGATGGCAAAGGAGAGCAGGGGTGCTGCTGGGGCGTCGACGTTTCTGTCAGACCGCCGTACTGTACGAGGGACTTCCAGAGAGTGGTATGTCTGAGCTAGGGTCGTTCAAGCTAGCCCGCTCTTTTTCAAGGAGAGTGCAGCGGTTGTGTGTGCGAATGCCAGCACTCGGCGTTAACTGGCTGGCTGCCGAGGCCGTTTGACGTTGCCGCCGTCGACGGTCCGCTGTGGCACGCTGTTTCTTAGGACAAGCATTAGCTGTGATTTCGTGATCATTCGTCGTGCATAGGCCGCACTTGTACGCAGCTGTCTCTGACGACTCCATGGTCGAGTCGGAAGGGTACGGACATGATGAGCGCATATGGCCCGAGCGGAAGCACTTGTAGCACTTGGATTACCACTGGGTGATAGGGACGGAAGCTCAAGGTACTGCCGTAGTGGGTGATACGATCCGGGGGAGACGGAGGCACCTGGAGGGTGACCAGACACGTACGCCCAGAACCCATGTAGCGAGCGGAGATCACCTGATGTGACGAGCAAGTCAAGGATTCAAGCAAGCCTTCGGGCGTCTCACCAGGGTGCACGCCGTTCACAACGTTGCGGCGAAGGTCCTTGCCGGAGATCAGGTACGCTTGCACAAGCACAGCTGTGTCCTTTGAGGTGGGCACCTCTTGCATCTCCCGGAGTCGGTCGGCGTCCTCAAGGGAACGTACCCAGACGGACACAGTGTAGGTGGCGTTGTGGACAGCCTATCCTTGAGAGCCGGTCCTTTCGAGGCAAGTGTCCAAGGCGTGCCGGAGCGCACGATTGGAAAACGTAGTGACGTCGAAACAGGTACGAGTGAAGCCAACTTGTAGAGGGCGGCCGCTGGGAGAAACGAGGTACGCATTTGTCCCAATGCAGGGCAGCCCCGCTTAGGCGGCGAGGAAGCCATCGACAACGATGCTGCACGCGAAGGGTCTGCAAGTCGCTTCCCAGGGGTAGCGGAGCTGGGCGCACAAACCTGAGGCACCAAAAAATGTCCATCCTGCCCGGTGTGACGCCGGGACAACCCCGGAGACAGGCGGCATGGCAGCCGCAGCAGCCATCTTCAGCAGCGCCGAGGAGCACAGCTGACGCACAGGTGCACACGAAGTCGGCGTACTTCGGTGCACACAGAGCCGAGCAGATGTAGCCGCTAGCTAGGCCTATCCCCGGCGGTGACCAGGAGAAGGCTCAGGCTCCCCTCATGGCCACGAACAGGGTTACTGACCGGCCGGTGAGGGGACAGAAGTCTCAAGGGGGCTTGTCGGTGTAGGAGAGCAACGAGAAGAAGAGAACAATCGCAAAGTACGAGAAAAGCAACGATACCGCTCAAAAAGCTTGACCGCACCGGGTTGCTCACTTCTACCTCCCCGGCGTTGCAAAACACGAAAGCAAAGGGGTGGACAAAGACACCGCTGTGTCTTTGTCCACTGTGCTGTCTTTTTGTTTTGTGTAAAAAAAAAAAACAGTAGTCCGGGTTTACATAGAGCTTACTTTCTCAACCGAAGGTCGCAATCTCACTAGCTGCGGACCGATAATGCTATGCTCGGAGATCGCCACGCTCGCAACGCTCGGCTTGCCACAAGCAATAATTATGGAGTCAGCAAGATGAAGTGCTTGTTGTTTATTATGAGTTCACGGCTCGCTCACTGCCGCAGAGCGGACGCATTTCTCTTATGTGAGAACGCTTCTCTACTACGGTCATTCGTTGAACTCCATCTGTAGATCCAAGCGTTTAGCTATCCGCGTACTCAGCGGAAAAGTAGAAACAAGGACATTTTTATCCGAGGGGCTCGTGCCATTAATGCTGGCACTGCAATGAACGTATCTTGCCATGCTAATACCAAAGAAACAAACATTCTTGTTAATCTTAATTTGAGCGTTCTCTGCTTCCCCGATTTCTTGCTACAAAATGTTCGCCAAATACTGACTTTCCACTGGTGCAAGCTGTAACTCTCTACAAAACCACTGATTGATGCAATTCTTTGTACCTCTT